>JAPDSC010047231.1:56312-84433 GCA_026290005.1 Latrodectus geometricus
AATTCATGTAAAACCACCAATAATGCACCAGAATGCAAATAAAATATATATGAATACAATAAAAATTACTTTTAAATAAGAAAAAAATATTAATAAACAAACATAAATCTTTAATTGTATACCATAAGTCAGAGGAAAAAACAATTTATTTTCATGTACAATTAAATGAATTGAAGTAAAAGATTTTTCCTACAATATCAAGTCATAAGAACTCTTACTAAAGAAATGAAAATTAGCAAATAAATGTAAAAAGGAATTCAAGTTATGTTAAACAAAATACATGTTATTTATTCAAATGCGTTAGCTTTTTCAAACGGATCTGATTTAAGCAAATAAAAACTTTATTTGCTTAAAATTTGCTTTTAAGTTAATTGTTATAAATATTAACTTTCACATTTGAAAATATGTTATTAAAATTTATAGATAGAGCCAAATTAATTACTTGAATAAATTTTAGGGAAAAGATCATTGAAATTATGATTTTAAATCAAGAAATTTACACTTCGAAAATGGAACTACAAATCATACTCAAAGAAAGATAAAAAAGAAATCCTCCTGCTTACAAAATGGATTTCAAATGAAACTTTCTATAAACAAACGAATTTGAAATAAAATAAGTTTTTTTATACGGAAAACGACCTACACCACAAAATATTTAAAGCTATGGTTTTTTATCGCAAGCTATATTCATCACTGCATAAATGTATTTTTTGAGACTGTATAAAAATTTGATTTTTTATATTATAATGACTTTCCTTGCAAAGAAGGTTTGCCTTTATGTCTGCTAAGAATAGAAGGTTTACCTTCAGAAACTGGAGTTTCCAATTTTTAAGAGGATTTAGACTCTCTTTTTCCTCTAACAAATGAGAGCGTGATAGTTATCAGTCAAGGTAATGCTGTAAGTCTGTTTTCAGAATTTTGATGAATCTATAGTAAATTATTCACCTTCTTAGACGGTAGAGCAGCATAAAAGTTCTTTGCTATAGTACAAACAATGCCAAAGTGGCCATGCCTACTATTTAATATAAACGCTATTTTCCCGTATAAAAATGTGCACCAATTTTGCTGTCGTTTGAAAGTCGTTGACTGCTTTGGCTGATATAAAGTCAGCAATGAATTGTTTTTTGTTTTTACTGATAAAAATAAAACTTTCATACATTGTCTATTATTTGCCTCTTTATATTAAATATTTGTACTTGAGCAACTGTACTCTCTACCCTGTTTAAATATGAATTATTTTAGCAATTCTTGTAATTCCTGTGAATTACTTTTATCTTTAAAACAGAATATATTTTCCTCCTATCAAAATTTTTCTATATTTCAGATTACGTTGTAACAAAAACTGATATTTTGGTCATTATAAGGTAGCAAAAGTTTTGACTTGAATCAAATGATTGTAAAATCAATCAGAAAGAACTCAGCTATCAAAGTGTGAAGTGTCAGTCTCCTTGACTGAATATAAAATAAATACATGTCAGTGGCTATGCGGTGAGTTTTCAGTAGTTTCTTTTTTGTTTTCAGTAGTTTCTTTTTTGTTTTGAGTAGTTTCTTTTATTTGTGTATTCAAATAAATAAATATATGTCTTATTAGAGATATTTGTCCAATGCTTTTTGAAATATATGATGTAGTATGTACATGCTAACTCATGTTATCTGTACCCATTCTTCAATTAAAATTGGGTGATAGTGTTTTAATGACAGCCTCATATTAAGTTACTACGGTTTTCACTTACTTATAACAAAATTGAAATATTTTATAACACTAGTAATAAAAATAATAGTATACTATATTTTATATTTTGTATATTATTTATATATAGTTTGCTTTATGTTTACTTTTATATATACATTATTTATTAATAGAAAACACAATCATTCATATTTTTCATAATTTATTAATTTCTTCATTGGAAAATAATATCAATGAGAAAATAAAATGCCTCTAAAAACATTTATATTTAACTCCTAAAGTGCAAAAGCAAGAATTCAAAAAGAAAACTAGAATGAGCAAAGTTAGAATAGGCCACATTTAATCAAGAACAATTAAGCTAGAGTAGACAATTTTATGTTAGATTTTTTTTAAATATATTTTTAAAAAATATAACATAAAATTGTCTATAAATTTTAATAAAATCATGTGTGATCACACAATAACAAACGCTGTCAATATTTGATAAAAAAAACTGGAAAAAGTGTTAAACAATTTTAAAATATAGTTACGAAAGAAACAACAGAAATTTTAATATGTGAAGAATATTTGAAATTTATTAGAAGAATGTGAAATAACAGCATAATTTAACTAAGCCCAAAATTTCAATAATTTTTTGGCACAGAAAAATTACAAAATCAAGAATGTTTTAAATTTGCCAAAAATCTTATTTTAATGAAAAAAAATAAATGTAATAATTCAATTTCATCAGTCAATATTCTGATGGTTAACATTAGCCAAAATCAGATAGTCTTAATTTTATCAGTACGGCAATTTTTTTTTTTTTTTTTTTTTTTTTTTTTTTTTTTTAGTTCTTACGTAGTCACAATAGCAAGAATCGAGTCATCAAATAGTCATGGATGAATTGATATGACTAACATAAAAACAACTTTGAGGTGAGCAGTCCTTATGCCCCCAATGTAATTTTGCTATACAGGCACATTGCAGAAAATATCCTTCATATTTAATGGAAAATTATTAATCATTCAATTAATTTTTTATTATTAATTTAAAAAAGTTTTCATAAAACCGTTTTTATTTTTGTACTTATATACAGAGCTAGTCATGCCATTGCCTGATCATTACAATTGTAACCATTATTACTTTTTTTGGAATTTTATGAGTATTCATATGCTCTATTATGTCATGGGCTACAGTTGTCAAAAGTGTATTATTACTTCATTCACTGCCTCCATGGTCTATTTTTCATCAATTAAATAGGTCGAAAAATAATCCTGAACATTAAAAGATATGATTTTGTACTAAATTTTATAAAAAATAAAGTTTATTGATTTTTTTAAAAAAATAACTGTTCGCTAACTTTAAGTATATATAAATGTTCATTTCATAATATTAGCTTCCAAATATTTGAGTAATTAAATAATACAGGATTTTATTTTTTAAAAAATTCTATTTCACATAGTATAATTTTGACTGATAAATTTAGTTATTTTATAAATTTATTATATTAATTTAAATTTTTAAATATTTATTTTTCTCTTCATAATCAAATTAAAAATGATATACATTTATTATGTTTACATATTAATATATCACTAGGAAAAATATTTTTTTATAAAATTCCTATTTGTGAGATGTGTTTTGCAATTTTAAGCACATAAATTGTTTTCAAAACTAGCTTAAACACAAAAATATTTTTCAGTTTAACTCAGCTGTTTTTTCCATGAAACTTAAACAATCGTTATTTTTTACCTTTGATTAAAATAAACATTCTAAATGTCCTACGAAAAAGAATCTGAAGATATTTATTCCGTTGCTTTTTGATATGCATTTCAAACAATTCCAAAAATAGAACGAATTTCTTTCTTCGGGGTAGAAAGACTTTGAAAAATATTTTTATATCTCTTGAAAAATATCATTTATTAGATATTTTCTTAAAAGTCAACCCTATTTCTATTTTCATTCATTTAATATATCAATTATAATTAATTGATTATAATGGAGACTGCAAAATAATGTATTCATTGTTATTTCATTTTTAGACTAAATTAAAATTAAAAAAAGGTATAACTGTAAAAAATACTGAAGGACGAAAACGGAACTTTAATAAATGACGCTTTACAATTTTCTCTTTGAAGATGAAGTAAAGGAGAATGATAAAATGATTTGATTTAGGACTAATACTAAAATGTTGTTGTAAATATAATACACAAAATAAATTTTTAATTAATTGTGAAAATCTAAAATACGAAAAGGCGTTTTTTCCAAAACACATCATTTAAAATATAGATTTAAATGAAATGTAAAAAGATTTTCGGTTAAAAATGAAATGATGAAAAAAATCAGTTTGATAATTCAATGGCAGAATTAATAATTAAACAAAAACCATTGAATTTCCATCACACACACAGATTTATTTTAATTTAATCATTTTTGTGTTGAAAACTTCAAAGCGTACACAAAAGATTAAATGTTCAAATGAAATGTTTACTTTTAATTTGAGTAATCATGATAATTTTATTCATTTGTTAAGAAATAATTTGGAAAATAATAGCAATGCCCTTCAATAATGGATGGCACAAAAATTATGATGGTAGACGAGATGTAGTGTAAGGTAAGCAAGAAATCTCCAGTAATTTTTAAGGACCCAAAAGAGCATGATCTACCGAACGTGTAGTCTATTGTTAGTTCTCTAAGTAATTATCATCTACATCCAGCACAGCAACAACGTGTTTGCAGCTGTGAAATCTTCTTAAGGTAAAACCAAAGGCTTTTGGACTCAAAACCAGGGACTTTTAGACCTGGAGCCAAGCTTTCAGGAAGTCCATGAGTGCTTGGTGCAAGTCTGCTTTATAGTGAAGGATTTTCCACGAAGATTTAGGTCTGTTGTACACATTCTATTTCTGAGAAAAAGAGTCCGCAATGACCGTTTGGCCCATTGGTATCACCTTATAATGAACCATTAGAATTTTATCCCAATAGACACAAAGCATAATCTTGTGTGGGTGCAGAGAGACAAATCATTCGACCTAAATTTATGAAACCAATAGCTTGCCGTATGTTAAGTTAGCTCTATCCCCAACCACTTACATATTTGGTGACATGATGCAACAGCTGATAAGCTCACTTCGATATGATAGAATAAAAAACACCTTACGAGCTTCTTCGACATGTTCATTTCTCTGTGTAACTGTACGAGTCACGATTGATAAATGTGGGCGGAGGACCTACTTTTACAATGACTGATATTTCTATCCTCAACTGATCAGTGTCTCAAACATTTCATGTTTGTAATTTGCATACTTGGTCTCATTTTATTCAATGACAACGTGAAAACGGCAAGAACTTCCTTGTTTACCTTGCAATATACTATATGAATTAATAAAGAGATATATTGAATTCAAGTTCTATACTGTTCAATTAATGAGATTTTTAGTTCATCTAAACCTTTTTCTCCATGATAATTAAATAATCGTAATTTTTTCCAAGAATTAAAAAAACGTAGGATGTCTTTTTATAAAAAAAATATTTACAAAGTTTTTTTTCACTCAATTGAATAAGTATAATAAATTTCCTTATTTGGCAGCAAACCAATATTAGATGTTTTTTCAAATATCAGTTTCAATTCTATAAATATAGATTTATTTATGTAAAAATTAGGAATTATTCTTTATTGGTTCAACAGCCCAGTGTGGGACTTAGCGTGCTGCACAGTATCCCTCCAGACAGATCTATACCTGATAATTTTTCGGCTGGAGATCTTTTAAGTTTAAGGTCATTCAAGATATCATCAAGACCTTTTTCTTGGCCTATTAAACATGGGCTTTCAAACACAAGATCCTAACTATTTAGTTATCAGATGAAATATGAATGTGCCTAATAAAAGCTTCAGATTCATCATTAGTTCTTATTCTCCAACAAATATTATTTAACTGTCATGAGCCTCCCCCCCCCCCCAAAAAAAAAACATTTTCTTAGTATTTTACGCTTAAAGTCATTTATATCTTTTTGTGTCCAAGTCTTTCATCTATATTTCATCACAATACGAATAATTGTTTCCTACACTTTTAGTTTATCTGCCCTCGGAATCAATTTATTTTTCTATAGATATTAATAAAAAAAATAATAACGGTTCTCTCTTTTAGATTCAGAAATTTCTTTTGATATAGTATTTCATTTATAATTTTATCTAAGTATGTGAACTATAAGCAGTTTTAAATTTAAAGTTATCAACTATTAGATAATTGCAATGAATGCTGACATATTAATTTTTTTTCAGGTATTTCGTTTTTTGTTGCTTAAGTAAAAAGCCAGCTGTGCCTTCATAATTTTTTTTTTCTTTTAACTGTAGAAGTATTGTCACAATTAAGCATTTTATGCCAAATGCCTCTAAGCTCAATATTCCTAGCTTTCTCTAACTATTCTATTTACAGAGACTGGTGATTTTGCTTACAGAGAGTCAGATTTCTCCTTACGATTCCCGAGGAAACAATTATACATATAATCGTCGTAATGTAAAGCAATGACAAAAAGATCAGTAAACTTGATCAATTACCTCCAGAAGTATTTAACTTAGAGGTCACTTCGATTACGACCTACAGCTCCGACCACCTTTGGTAAATACAACATTATCTCGATTGGATCGAGTGCGAAACCCAGTACATACATTGTCGAAAATGGTATTTGTCTAACCAAGGCTGCAGGTGCCTAATTTACTTTTTCTCTACGACGCCAAAAATTTGCTTGAAGGATTATTTCAATTGATAAATTCAATTTCAGTTGATTTTTTCTTCTTGATGCTAAAACTTCATATCTATTTCTTTTTCTATTTAAATTTTAATTTCAATAATATATAAATTTAATTTATTATTCACACATTACTCTGCTACAAGTAAAAGAATGATTTTATATTTTAATGGAATTCTAGTCTTTACTTATATTTCTGATAATTATTTTTCTTTTCTCACTATCAAATGGACTGATCCATTTTACTGTTAATACGAATGATTGTTTTCGTAGTAACAGTAATTAAGGTAAATAGCTTGTAATTACAATACTATTATGCCCAAAGTGACAACCGATATGTTATATGACTTCGATGATTTTAGTAGTTAACAATCTAATTTAAGTTATAAATACCACGGTCTAATTAGTTCTTAAATAACAAAAAATTATCTTTGAGTTACAAACACAACGCATTGCTTTAAATTCTGTCAACTCAGGAAAGAAATTATTAACCTACTAGAAGTTACTTTGTATACTTAAAGGCATGCTATAATTCTTAGATATCTAAATGTAGTAGTTCCCTTTTACTTAGAAAAAATTAATTAGACTAAAATATTATTCGCATTGAAATTCTGTTATTCAATTTTTAAACAAAAGTTTCAGCTTGAATGCTAATTTTTATGGTGTTCATTTGTCAATAAAAATATCTTTTAAATTAATATTATTTTTTAAAAGACACCACTTACATTAATAAATAATATTGCTTTTTTTAAATAAATATAAACATCAGAATAATGAAATGTAAATATTCCCTTAATTTTTTATTAATTTATATTTCGACTATAAATCCAGAGATTGTGCAAGTCAGTTTTTTTAAATGTATCTATAATTTAACTAATTTCTACACGATTTCCATCCCTTTCTGGCTCTTTCTCTTGATCTTTTTTAATCAAATTTTAGGAATCTAATGTTGTTTTTAAGCTGAATCGAAATTATAAGGAAAAATAAACGCATTGTTTTTTATGAAAAAAAAGGGGGAATTTGAACCCAGTTCTTAGATGACATTCGAAATAAAATGTTCTGTTAAAACAAGATTTCCCTTAATCTTATAAAGTGCAGTAAATTATTTCATTTCTTAAATTTTCAAATAATCTACTATTGATTAGATAATCCGCATTTTTTCCTACAAAGTGGTTGTTAAAATAAAAATAATATATTTCCCAAAACAAAACAGCAAAGTTTTTGTATGCTTTACATATAATGCTATATATTTATTTTTTGATTGCATAAGTATCAAATTAATACAGTTAGCAAATTTATTGAGGGAATCTATTATTAATCGATTGCAAAACTATAATAGAAATAATTGAACAGCTTAAAATATCATTACATTGAAATAAGTCAACATAATGTTTGATATCTGAAGAATGAAGTCATTACAATCAAGAAACAATCTAATTCTTTTATAAAATCTACTTTTCCACAAATATCTATTCGAAGTTAAATGAATAATTTCAACATTACTAAGAACTTTAAATTTATGACACTGCAAAGAATAATCAACACTCCGTCATATCGAATGAGTTAACGCCATTTTATATAACCACCCAGCCCATATTTTCAGTTCTTTCACATTACTATTAAAGGTCAAAGATTCGAAACAGTATTTGTTCCAGTTAAAATATTATAAGATCAAAATATATTTTTTATTAAATGTATTTCATTAAATTTTACGATCATCTAAATTACTTTTATATATTTTTATGTGTTTATTTGCGTCGAGATAGCACAGCAGGTGAAATTTTGAATTACGTTTACATAACAAAGTGTTACTTTGAAATCCTAAATTTAAAAATCAGCATATTCCTGGAATTTCGATTTTTTAACTTAAATTTTTCCCATCTAAATATTACCTTATATATTTTCTAAAGAAAAGCAAATATACATTTTAAAAATATTTGCTGTAAAGCTTTTTATATTTCTTTGAAATTTACCATTAGGTTATAATTGTCGTATATTAACAGTTAGCTTTTTGTACATTTTCCAAGGTTGTTGCTCAGGAATGACTTTTTTCTTTCCACCACAAATGTATTATTATTCAATGAAACAAATGTATATTCTTAAGAAAACGTATTCATTACTGATGACGGTAAATTAACTAAAACATAAATTATTTGCTTATTTAAATATTCATAAAAATTCCATAGTTTAATAGAAAATAAAACTTTGATGTTGAAAGAGTAAATATTTGAGATATACTTCAATATTTGAACTCACAATAGCATTTTCAATTAGAAATTAGGAATTCAATTAGAAAAGATCCCATTACTTGTAATACTGAATTAATTAGAGTTGAAAAGAGCTTCCCTCCAGTTCAATTAATCCGTCTCAAATAACTTGATTTTTATTTATTTTTTTTAATTACTCTTCATTCTAACTTTGCATTTCTTTTTTATTCCATTCTGCCGATATCTACAAAATAACACATTTTTCAAAATACTTCCTAAGAATTTATTTCATACATTAAGATATAGATGACGCCACTATTTACAAAGCCATTTTATTTCTGAAAAGTACTGAGTTTCGAATGACAAGTCGAAAAAAAGTGTTTTTATCACCTGCCGTTATTTCTCAATTGAAACACAATTTTCTGTAAGCTTGTTTTGTAGTTTCAAAAATATAATATGGAAATATTTTAATTTTGTTTGTTGATAAAGCATTCGCTTTGATGAGGAAAATATCTTAAAGAAAAATATTTGGATTGATATTGTTATCTGGATTCTGTCTGACGAGACAAATAAAAATAGTAGTTTGCTGGTAAACAGATTTCACAAGTACTTTTGTTGCTACACATTGGTCATCAATAATCATCAATTTTTCTTGAATGTATATTTAAGTTCACACAATAACTTTAGTTAATTGTAAATTGAAGCTGCACAAGATTTCTGATAGATGACACTTTAAAGTTGTCAGAAATCAATGTTTACCATTTTTCACAAATGTTTGATTAAACTAGCAAACAAAATACGACTGAAAAATCCTGTGTTCTAGTTATGTTCTATGAACATAACTTGGTACAATGTTCGAAGTTGGTAACACGTTTGCTCGTGAAATTGGTATTCGAAAAACAATAACGTGTCAACGATTCAGAACGCTTCTCGAAATCGTTTCAGCGCAATAAAAAATGTTTTTTGTGATGTATGAACTATTAAATGAATTATAGATCCATCACATGAAGTTACAATCAAATAAATAATTAGCTTATAATCTTAACATGGTCTGGTAACATCTGGTAAGGAGCTTAAGTTTGTCATCGCCTCATAAAGAGAAATACCGAAAACTTCCCAAACTTCTAGAAAGAAAATATGTATGTGAAAAGTAAATACATAGCATTCATTTTTCGTTGTTAAGTATTAGATGAAATTAAATTTAATGCTCTCTACTAAGAAAAACACGATCCTACCATTTACGATTCACAGTCTTAGTAGAAAAATTTTGATGAAAGCACTGCTAAAAAAAATTCATTGAGTATTCACTGCGTATTTCTTTCATGGAGTATTTCTTATGAATAGCGGACAGTATTCACTAAAAGAATAATTTAGAATTAGAATATCCGAAAAACTGACAGACACCCACTCGTCAGGTAGTAGTCAACAGTCACTTTAGACCACCTACAACTTAATAGTTATGATTATGAATAATCATTAAACAAAGACACTGTCCTCCCAGCAACAAGAATCAAAAGCATTTTAGTATTTCAAATCCCAGCTCGGCACTCAGCAGCACATACAGTCAGTCCTTTATAACCTCCAACGTGCATTTTCACTGATAGTTCCATGATGGTTGGAAAAATGGATTCTATCAGTGAAAATGCACGTTGGAGATATGATATTATTCAAGCAGACAATATTATTCATCGTCTGCTTGAATAATATCATCATATTGAAGCACAAAATTAAGTTAAAAGATGCAATTCAGTTTTTCAAGATCAAGCTATTGACATTCTTTAAGGTACTGATTTCATAGGAAATGCATATGTCACATGTTTTCATAGGAATGTGTCAATTTGGACCGACAGCATATCGATTACATTAGTGATCCTAAACTTCTAGCTAGTCCTGTTTTCCTCTGATTTTTGATATTCAACAGAGGATTACAACAACTTGTTCCAACATCTGGTTTAGTTGGATAAGAACTCTGCAATGTTTCTATGGAAATGTAAGAGCAAATGCTATGACAAAAAAAGCAATAAAAGTTAGCGTCTCTCAAGCAACGCTGTTACCATTTCTACGATTATACTAGAATATTTTCTTTATGTACATATAATGAAGCTATGACAAAACATATAGAACAGACAATTATAAAAATATTATGGATAGATATTTAAAGAATATTAACACTAGTTATATCGAGCAAGATAAAATATGACAATTATCATTAAAATCAGATTTTTAATCTTCCATGGCCATTCCCAACTGACTTCATTAGAATCAAAACGCAGATCACTAATTTGCATTTATGGAAACAGAATATATCCTACAGTGACCATAAAACACAGCATTTCCATCTTAAGAAAAATCCGGAACAAACAGATGTTCATTTCTAAAATTCTGCCTTGTGAACAATCATCGGCATACCTCTTCAGTTACTGAATTAATTTCCCACAAGAGGCTTTGAACTACGCTGTAATATCCATATTTCCACTGAATGTGATCTGAATAGTCAAAGCTCCTTTATTCTTATGTCAATTTTACTAGGAATCCAGCTCCTTCTATACTGGGATAATCCCCTAATATTTACATATTTTATCCTTGCAATAAATATTCGCCTGGTGTTAAGTAGACGTACCCGTTAAACTCTTATTCAAGTACAGTCCAAGTTTCTCCGTTTGTAAGGAAATACCCAGGTTCAATTCCAGTTATTGTTGAAGAACAGGAGCCATATGTGTGTGCGTTTGTGTGTGTATTATATTCATGATTTCATGATGCACAACAATCGGAATGGAACATTAGAATTTCCTGGATTTTCTCCCGTGGGGCATAGAAATACCATACCCTGTCGGTCATAATTCCTCTCTGAAGCCAATTTACGCTATGGATATTTAAATGTCTGACAACTACCTCAATACATTAGGTTGTCATTTACGAGATGTATAAAGCTCTTTTGTTTAAAAACTATTTCTTAAACTTTAATATTAATTTAATTGGCAAAATCAATTACAGAGTTCACTATTTGATAATCAACTATAAAGAATTTCATTGATTTCCATTAATTCCTTATGTTTTAGTTTTCTGTCAACATAGTCTTTCAGTTGCCCAATATTCTTTAATGATTCAATGATTCTTTCATTAATTTAATTATACATTCTTGAGCAGCATAATTTCAAAGTTTATCGAACATTTTTGGCTTTTAAAAAAAGTAATCATTTTTATCTCATTTATTCGAATAATTTATAAATATAATTCTTCCCATAAGCATAATTGCTAGGCTTTTTAGGTTTTCTTCCTAAGGAAGATATTACAGATGGAAAAATCATTTAATATGCCATACTTTTTTTGTTCGAAATGCTAGTTCTCTTTGGTCAACTTACGAAATTGAATATAAATTTCATCTTTCATGTAATCAAACCCAGGCACAATATGCGTTAACTGTGTTTTCTTAATTTGCACAAATTTATTGATATCCAAGGAAATTTTCAGACCTTTCAATATCACATATGTTATTTTTCATTCCTTATCTGTGTTATATCTTTTTACCTCATTTCATTTAATATCTAACTCTTTCCATTACGGTACTATTATTTACTCTCTCCAATGCATCATTTATTTCAGCCTCATAAAAATTTTCACTAATGAATGTCTCGTACAGTTGATTACAATTTTAAGAGTCTCGATCTAACTATTCAAAGACTTTCGTCGATACCTTTTAATTAATACAATTTATTTCCCAATCAAATAAATTTAATTTAATTAATGAAATTGATTTACTTAAAATCCACAAAATCTAAGCAAAATTATCCATTTATATATATCCTTTAATAAAACTGAAAATATTGTGAACCAATCTGTTGGTGTTTATAATTTATATTAAAGTTTTTTAATAAACTGAATTTAAGTTTGTTAGAAAATTGAATACAAAATAGGTAAACAGTTCGTGAAAGCATAAAAATTTGTAGAACCTGAAAAAATAACCAAAATAAGTAACGATTTTTAGGTTTAGCATCGATAAGTCAACGGATTTTTTAAGATTGAGACTTGTTCTTTCTGGCCTTACACGATCTTCGAGCAATCCAGTTTCCCTGAATTGCAAAAGAAGCTTTATGAAACTTGTCTCTGTTATAAATGCATTTTCTCAGTGTTCACATTTTTCTGAAGTTGGAGTTTACCAGGATTAATTCGGAAATATCTGAAACAAAGCAGTGGAGTTTTGATTTTTGTTTGTGAGCCCCAAATTCTCTCCTTTTATAAATATAAAGTCATATTTTCTTAATAGTTATCCAGAATACAGTTTTTAACCGAATGAGCTATTCTCTTAATCTTCATAAGTTATTCTCTCCTAAAAACTTCTTTATATTTACAAATATAATCTATTTTAATTCCATAACACATGGGAATAAATTTTTGATATTGTTCCTACTACTACTGTTGGGAACACAATTTCGTGAAATATTACAAGTAACATATGAAATTCATATTGAAATTGTTGGATCTTGTTAAAAGTAATGAGTTTTGAAAAAATATAAATGATATTTGCTGAAAATAAAAAATAAACATGCATAAATTTTATATTCATTTAAAAGAGCTTTTTATTAGGAAGTATTTATACATCAAATTGTAGTAAAATGCATTGTGTGTTGAAATTAACTTTTTGATTTATATAAACTAAGTTAGTAAAAATATACCACTTAAAAGAAGTATAAATTTCCTTAATTATATGCGTTAATTTTTTGTATGTGCAGTTAAACTTTCCGTTTTCATCATATATTTCGTTCATTAGAAATTATATACATGCTTCAAAAGGATCTGTTTTATTTTGCTGTTTTGGTTGATGATTTTTGATGTTAGCCACCAACTCGCGGTGGAGTGATATATTGAAAAACAAAGCTTTGTTAAATTGAGAAGCTGCCTTTATAGTGGTGCCATCTATGAATAACAGAATTGATAGATTACTTTTATTTATATTTGGATACATTCATTTTCAAAGTTTTCCTTTTGTAAAAGATGTATAAATAAAAAGTATTTTTAATTGCAGGAAATAACTATCTTAAATCCTAAATAATGTTTTATTTAAGTAACGATTATTTATTGGATCTCATTAAAACAATGAAATTTTGAATGTAAATGATATTGTTGAAAATGAAATAAATACAAGTATAAATTATATTCGATATTTATAAAATCTTTCTTTTATCAGAAAATATTCATAAAAACATATTATGCATGGACTAAATCACTTAACTAAATAAATTAATATAAGTTTCTTAAATTATATGAGTATGAATATCTTCTCCTTTTTTAATGAAATTCATTCATTAGAAATCATCTGCATGTGATAAAAACATCTGTTATTTTTTCAGTTGAGAAAGAGAAAGATCACCTCTAGCAGATGTCTTTTAGCCACAAATTAGCAGCAACAGATGTATTATGTGATGGAAACAACTGCACTAAATGGAGTAGCGCCCTTTATGGTGGTGTCATCTGGGAATGATAGAATTGGTAGAAAAGAAGAGAATTTAAGAGAAATGGAGAACTTATACTTGCATGCATTCATTTTTTTAAGTTTTCATTTTTGCAAGAAATGTATGCACGAAAACCATTTTTAGTTGAATGACAGAAATAACCATCTCATGTCATAAGTAATACGTTACATCAGTAATGATGGTTTATATACCAGATAAATCAATAGATTGAGTTTAATAATTATTTACTATTAAAGAATATAAGTAAATAATTTAGAATAACTTTCTACATTTTATTTTATATATTTATGTAGTTTTACTAATATTAACTATTTTACTATTTTGTCAGAACGATGTAAACATTGCATTTATAAACAACATGTGTAATGTTAAATTTACATTGATATCTTAGAAAAGAAAACATCAAATCAATAATTTTCTATAACTGATAATTAAATAAGAGATATTCTAATTCTTGAGCACGAACTTTTTTTTTTTTTCTTTCTTTTATTCTGTTTTTTTTTATCAATTAATTGATTAATTGTTTATTTTTATTCGATTTCATTAAATAATGAGTAAATTTATTTTTTAGTATTCAGCGTAAAAATTGGCATATAACTAAATTGTCTTGCTTGTCTGGGAGATTTGTCTAAATTTTGTTAAAAAGGAAAGATAAACGATTTTTGATCTTCATATGTTTTATGACATAGGATTAGACCTTTTCTCTAATATATACCTAAATAGCTTTATTGCATTCTATGTGGACAAGAATTACGATGACATGCGCTTTACTTTCTATGCATATCAGTTATGTAGCGTGAGAAGGAACTTAATGGACACACCTCTCTCTGGTCAGTTAGATAAATGTTAGCCTCGATATCTATATCTGAAGTATCACATGAAAGAGGTACAGTAGCGTCAGTAGAGAGATGCACCAGGATAGAAACGTAACAAGTCATATCGTAACACTAAGTAATAGAAACGTAACACTAAGTCAATTTTCTAGATTTTTGAATACGTAAAAAGAATATGGTTAACATTAATGACATTTTTACAGTATTCCATCTTCCATTCAGTTGTAAAGTTAGAGGTTGTTGAAGCTTGGCACAATTTGGAATGAAGCTATGATAAAATTAAATATGCTTCTGAATAAATGAATATGATTAAAAGAGCCTGATCAAGCTAGTGAATGATGTGAGTTAGAATACATTTTATACGTCATCAACTTCAGTGAATAGAGGTCTTATTCCCTCCGTTGCGATTACATACACCAAATAGTTATATTAAAAGGGTCAAAATACATTTTGAAACATAGATACATAAACCAGTCGCTTAAGCTTCGAAAATCTGTACTCATCGTGTGTCTCTTCATCGGCAAAAGCGATTATTATGGCATCTAAATTGCAGAACATAAAGTTTTATTTTGATCTAATCCTATGTATTCGTGAATCATTACAATTTTTATGAAGCACAGCGTAAATCAAATGTCATGAATGGGAATTCAAACAGACCAAAATGACTTACAATGAGCGTTTTTGGAATGTCGCTTTCGTCCACTGAATGTTTTTGGACACGCGTCTCTCTCTATACAATTATATCTATAAATAAGAAAGTTTTTCCATGTAGAATAAATCCACAATCGATGAGGAACGGTAGAAGATATTCATCGAGACTGATGATATGAATTAATCAGGAACCCATGAACAGCCCGGTAATCTCTAAACGGAATTTAATTACCTTTTTTTTGTGAGATGTAGAGATCTGGCCTTACAAATTTATGAAGATCTGTAAATACCTTCTGGCAACATAAACTCAAATACGGCTTAAACTGACTTTAATTTTTGGACAAAGAGTATTCTATTCCTAACCGCAACAGCCTCCTTAGTTTTCATGAAACGTTCAAAGTGATGACTTATGATTTTATTATTGATGAATGTTGGCCATAAAAGATTTGAAAATTGCTTGATGATATTATTTCTTACGGATTCTTACTGGATGAACAATTAATGAAACTATAGCATAGGAGAGGTAACTAACAGAGGACAATGAAGTGATACCATAAATTAATTTACGATTTTTGCTATCAACCAAATAGTGAAAGTGAGACAAAAGACTAACACTTATTATTTGTATGTTAATATTAAATATTACAAAAGGCCAATCAAGTGTCCTTCTTAATCCAAAATACAATTTTAGCTACTTTTGCCTAATATTTTCTTAAATATTTTTATTTTGTATTTTTTTGTATAATATTTTCTTATGTAAATGTTATATAAGGTTTTCTTATATAAATATTTAGTGAATTTATAATTTTTATTTGCAGATAAGAACTCTAATTTGGCACAGAAACTCTTTTATCCTTTCATAATGGTCGAATTACTGAAATTTCAGTACCAGTTAAAAATTAAGGAGAACTCTCTTTGTCAAGAATAAGTTTAGTTTTCCTGCGAGTGAAAGTTTGTTTTGTTGAGCCAATTACAATGATTATTACCCCTGAAAACTTTATCCCCGAAACTTGAGTGATAATAATATATACTTTCATTTCCATTACAACGCATATTAATAAGACTTACTTCTATAGTGGAATGTAAATTGTTTATTATAATTTATTTTATTGCAAGGATATATTTTATTCAGTTTTCTAATTTGTATGGATAACTTTGAAATCTCCTCTTTTAGATTAACTAAAACATTGTTATCTCTATAGCAACATTCTGGTGGCAGTAGAGTAAATTTAAAAAGAAGAACTTGTAGTCAATAGTTTCCAATAAAATTACTAAGGATACATTTCATCAGTTAATGACTTATTTACACCATCTTCAGCACTGTTAAATGAATTCAAATGCCAATCTTAAGAGACATTAAGAGAGACAGACAAGGGCAATTCTTCATTTGATCTCGGAAAATATGTGAAATCAGTTATGTATTTCAAGCATAACTGATTAATTTTTAGCCAACCTATTAATGGAAGAACCTAGTGAATCAGATTACGCATCACATTTAATAAAACACTCAGAAAAGAAACTTGACTGGGAATAGTTTATTGCAGGTTGCATGAGGTCACAAGAGCACAATATTATCCAATACCAAAAATTGAAGAGTCTTGAATTCGTTTCGAAGCAAACTTCATTCCTTTATTAGAGTTAATACTAGGTTACTGTCTTAACAGAGGTTATAGGAATGTTTTTGAATACAAAGACTCAAATATTTGCTACATTTACGACTTTATTTGGTGTTTATAAATCTTTGAGAATAGCATTCGATTTAAAGAATGCTCCTTATTATTATTGTTGTAAGCAAATATCAGAGTTACTGAAAAATTGTGAACATTTACCTGTTTGGATAACACAGCAATATATTCATTTACTTGGTCTTATCACATAAAATAATTCTTTTCTATTTTCTTAAATATTGAATATTTTTTCCTTTAATTCAAACTTCCAATATTGTTTTTATGCATACATTAATTTTTGAAAATTAATTTCTTAATCTTAAAATGGAAATTTGTTTGTTAAGACAAAATTGCTATTGTTGTGATTTCTAATATGTAATAATTTTTTATGCTATTTTAATAAATTTTTTTCACATTTTTTTCCGCCTACATCGGATTGATTAAGGCTATCTGTAACTTAATGATACACGGGTTTAAAATACTCATGGCTGTTCTGCATTTTATTTATTTATTTGATAAATTTTGTACGTTGATTGCTTCTGCAGGAAAGAAAAGGAGAAAAATTCGGGAGAAGGAAGGAATAATTCAGTCTGTTATGTCTCAGTCGCGTTTTGAATTAGACAGAGTCTAGTAAAACTTGGTGAAAGGATGAGAAATTTAGCGCCAGGAGCAGACAGAAGAAACTGGGCTTTTTCTTTCTTTTCATAGCTATAAAGGTAAGAGATAGATGAGATTCCTTTTTGTATTTTTTTTTCAGTTATTTCAGTTATGTAAATGCTTATTTTCAAATTTTTTTAGTGTCTTTTAGTAAGTTTCATAACTATATATATATATATATATATATATATATATATATATATATATATATTTAAATTAATCAAAATTTTGGAAAATTGTTGAGAGGAAAAATCTTATAAAACTCTTCTGTTGTTGTTGTTAATGACACTTGACAACGCCAAGCTCGATCGTCAGAGAGACTAGACGAATGAAGTCAGAGAGGGTGCGTCTTCCGACTGACTCTTGGACAAGGGGACTCTTCTATTGCTAATATCCGCCGCAGAATAAATTACTGAATTTTTAAATATCTGATACAGAATTATTTGTCGATGAATGTAAATAATCAGACTTATTTCAGAAAAACGTTTTTGTTTTATATTGAATAAAAATCTAATAAGCCACTACGCAACATAAGCACAAAAAATGGGTAGCCGTGACCCCAGCATCATTATTAATTTCCAATTATATTACCATTAGATAATATAGCAAAACGGAAGCTTTTGCTTAATTTTTGTTTGCTCTTTCTGTATATTAAGGAAAGAATTACTAATGCTTGATCATTTGCCACTTTTCATCACTATTCATTAGTTGTTCATGACATATTCCCTGAATTTTTTTAACGAAAATGGAGAATCATTTGCAAAGGTATGTTTTTCATTTATATTTGTTTGAGATGACATGTATTGTGGACGTAGGTTTATTCAACAAAATCTCTTTTTAATATTTTTGTTCTCTTAACAGCATAAATGTTATTTGTTCTAATGTCTTTTTATTTGTATATATAAATCTGGTGTCTTCATGGAAGCGCTAAGCATTACCAAACTACTGGTCCGAAGTTCTGTCTTCAGGTTGCTAAAAAGTGACTCGGTTTTCATCCTTTGATTGGGTCAATAAATCTGAGCACCAAATATGCTTGGGTAGTAAACACTAGGGATTTTTTGGAAGGATAACCCTTAATAGGGCTCTCGGTTACAAAAACAAATATGTTTTGATCCTTAGATAGGCCTTGGCCTCATGGGGCAATCATGCCACTGAGTTCAGTTTTTTAATATATATATATATATAGCCTTTCATTCAGTGGGTCATTAAACTGAGTAACAAGTATGCTTGAGCATTAAGGGTTCCACTTAAGATTGGCTCCTTCTCCGGACATATTGACTCCTTCTTCAGTATCTTAATGAGTATTCCCTCAGTTAAGAGATCTGATATGGGCACTGTGGACCTTGGCCCCATTTGGACGGACTATTGTGCTACTAAGTTTATGATTGAATGCGTACTTTTATGAAAAGTATTTGAGAGGAAGTATGTAATCTGTATTTTCTCGATCCGTAATATTATATATTAAATAAAAATAAGAAAACTATTATATTTCTATTTATATTTTTGAAAGGAATATCCATAGTACTATTTTTAAAGCAAATACGCATGCTTTTAAATAGCGCTTTGTTAAATAAAAGCTCTTACGACATCCGGAACTTAATATTGATACATACTAAATATATTTTATCTGAAATATGTCATCGAATATAATAAATTTTTTCGTTCAGAAAATTAGCAAATACAAACTGTCACATTTTGTAATATTTTCTATTCATAAGAAATCAAATAAACGTTAGCACTTTTCATTTAGAAATTTCATTTTATTATATTTTTAATAAGTATTATTCCATTATATTACTTTTTATTAAATTTTTTTATGTTTACCAGTTAATTTTATTAAAAACATGCAGTCGGACACATAGAATTAATTCAATTGTTGTATTTAAATGATTTTCTTCTCTAATTTTTAAAGCGTAAATTGTTTTTGATTAATTTTACAATTAGTTTATTTCAAAATTCATATAAGTTGCTTTACAAATAACTTTTAATTTATATTACATTTTTTATATATCATACATTTTTTTTAAAATGGCGGGCACTTCTGTGATTAACCCTTTTTAGTCACAACGAGGCTGGAAACTGCTGCTCATTTATCTTTACCCGGTGCGCACCTGTGAACCAAGTAACACTGCCCAACTCACATGACCACAAACTCGTTTATAGGGCGGACCAAATTCATCCATCATCAGAAGAAAGGACAAGAAACACATAGGAAGAGAAAGTACATCCATGCACGAGCCAGGATTCGAACCCAGGTCCTCCCCATCCTTAGTCAGTTACGCTAACCACTAGACAGGTTGGGCGGCATATACATCATACAATTTTCAGCTTTAATTCTACTTTCATTTGTTTAATATTTATTTTATATTTTTATTGAAATAATTTATTTAACTATTAAGCAGCTTTTATTTATAAATGAATAAATTATCACCAAACAGATATTAACTCATCACATTTCTTACTACCTATTTCTAATAATCGAAGCTGCAATGTCCATAATATTATTATCTAATAGTTTTACACCTTAATCAATTTACACTTAGTCGCCAAAAAAAAGCCAGTCAAATTATGCTCACCATCTAGTCGAGGATCAGGCTCGCCTGTGTATTTACACTTTCAATAGGATATTCGGTGACTACATCAGATAATGATGCCCCTGATTTTTACACATGAGAGTAGAGAATTCATTCATAAGACTGCAGAGACCTACAAAAATTGCAAATAATTGCTTGATGCTCTTTCCTATAAAAGTATCCTGCCACTCATTATTGTATTAATTAAAAGATTCATTAATAAAAACTATACTTAGACTCGTAATCACAGATATTCTGTTTCCTCAATTAATTGCAGTTTACTTTAGACCCAGTGAACTTATTTGCCATATTATAAGAAAAAAATAGTTTATTCTTTAAAATAATTTTTTAATTAATCAAAAATAATTTCTATAGGTGAATAAAATACATAAAAATTTCAATCTTTCAACAGATAAAAAGTGCGCATCTAGGCTGTATAAAACAAATATTTTATGTGTTTCAACACAAAAAGAAAAATAAAAAATACTGATTTTTACCCAATTTAAAATTAGATGTAAAACTAAGATGTTCAATGTTTAATTTAACATATGTATGTTTTTCTGGCGGATTTGATTATAAAACTCAATGGCTCATAATAACTGCTGATAAATTTAAAAAGTTTTATTAATTTCATGTAAAAGTGAAATTTGTTAACAAAAAGTGTTTAGTATTAGATATAATTATTAATAGATTTAACACTTAATTAATCACTTATATAGCATTCCCTTCAAATCAATACTTATGCATCAGTAAAAACAATCTGGGTAGATGATTCCGTTAGAAATTATTTCTGATTAATCTAATTTGATATTTTTGATGATGTATATAAATCCCATAATCATAAAATTTTAAACACTTAATTTTTGTTACGTAGCAACATCAGTTGATTAATGTGAGACAAATATTACAATATTAAAAATAAACCTCCAAAATGTGTAATATGTGCATAAATATGTGTAATAGACGTATAATAGACGTAATAGACGTAGTAGTAATAGACGTATGTGCTCAAAATGTGACTTCTATGCAGTTATATATAACGGCCAAATTGAAATGCATATAAACAGATATTTATTTTATAATCTATTAAAAGAAAACATTCAAAGCATATTAAATTAAGAAAATCATATACTAAATCATTCTATGTAGTGTAGAAATTAAGCAATTAATTTTAGATAATAGAAATTCCGACTTCTAATCTAAATTAAATTTTAAATCATATTTTCTCATGTTTCACTAAATTAAAAGTATTTTAAAATTATTTAAATTCTACTGAAAATACTGAATGAAAAGAATTTTATAATATTCGATTAAAATTCTTTCCTTCAACATATGGGCATTTATTTTAAAGTCTGTTTTTTATTACATGCTTTAAATAGTTTTATAAAATACTACAGTATAAAAAGCATATATTTAAAAAACATTCCTTTGGTTACAACCAAATACTTATAAAAAACTGATTTATATAAACGTTTTACTTAGACAATTAAAAATATTTATTTGTAAAAGCTTTTCTTTTATTTGAAAAATTTATTACAAATTATGCTTTTTAGTTATATGTTAAAATATAATTATGTATTATATTTATTTTTCTTAAATTTTTAAACTTTTAAGTAAGTAGTTTAAATCAATTTATTTGATTAAAAAGAAAATTCATTTGCTATACTGAATTCTTTTCATTTAAGATTAATGATAGTGATGTATTCTAAGCAATCGAAATTTGTGTAAAAATAAATTAGTTTTTTTTTACCACCCGAAAATTTAATTATAGCGTCTAACTATAATTATAACTCTAATAATGACGTCTATATTTCGTTAAACCCGAGGCTTTAACGAAATATAGACGACAAAAAGAGTTTTTCAGCCAATGTATTCTAAAAGGTTTTCCTCTTATTATGTAAGACATATTACGTAATAAAAAAAAACCATTTAGAAATAAAAATTAATGAAGAGGAATACAAATTGTAGTATCACAGAGGAAAAACCTTTGGAACACATTTAGAGCCATTTGATGATTCATCACGATAAATTGATATTAATCTTAATACATCACAATTAGTTTTAATATAATTAAGTGAGAACTAATACTAATTATGTGAGAACTAATAATTTCAGAAAAAAATCTCTGTGGTGAAAAATTACAGTAGGGTGAATTTTATACAACAAGAGATTTTATTTTGAAAATCAAAACTAAATCAAAGTTTGAAATATTTATATTTAAAATAATTATAAGGATTAACCTAATTCTGAAACAATTTTCTCTTGTTTTGTTTTGTTGATTTATATTTGGGTTTTTGTTGTATTATTTATATATATATATATACTTTGTTCTATATAATTTTGTAAAAACGGAAACCAATCAAAGGGAACATTTTTAAATTTAGTGTAAATGACGCTAATATAAAAAAGATTTCCAATTAAAAGGTGATGAATACTTTAAAGAGCAATCCAATTTTTATTTTGTGTATAGTATTTATTTCATATAACATTAGATAAGGGATTTAATTCGGTGAAACATTTTGGAAACAATTTAAAATATCTATCCTGTATAGATAACTTATAGTGCTGTTAAACGTGTGTCAATGCGCCAGATGGATGAGAAAAATAAGATTCTCTGTGAAGTACAAATTTATATAATAGCGCAAGCAAGGTAACTACTATACCTTATGATTAACAGGTTTGGAATACTCGCCTGCTATCAAGGTCTTCATAATTTTAGAACACGGGTAGGTAACGAGTTGATACCTGAGAGAGAGCTGGAAGCCTTCTGTCCACATTTATATCATACTTGCCAAAGAACTTTGGACGCACAGATTAATGTGCGCATGTCCCCAGCCCACGGAATGCCAGCCAACTAATGAAAAACAACTCTCCCAAATATTACCAGCGGCAAGTGATGTTTCACTTATAAAAGTACTGAGCTGTTCGGGTTCTCTGCGTAGTACAAATGTATAATGTGTGTTCACCAGTTTAATTTGTGAAACTAAAAAAAAATTTAATTCTATAGTTGAAATTTCAACTATTAAATTATTCTGTAATGTATAGTAATATCTTAAAGCAAAGCGTATTATTGTTACTGTAATCTTATATTAGGCTTTGTCGTTGCTTGTTGTAATTGCTTTAGAAATAGAAAACTACGGTTTTCTTCATAATAAAGCAAATTTATTAAACTTTGACTCCAGTCTAAGCTTATATTAATAATATTTTACATTTGAATAAGATAAATACACTACTGGCCATTAAAATTGCTGCACCAAGAAGGCGACATGCTACAGACGTGAAATTTATACGAAAGGAAGAAGGTGCTGTGATATGCTAATGATAAGCTTTTCAGAGCATTCAGACAAAGCAGGCACCAGTAGCAAACCTACATTGTGTTTAAATGAGGAAATTGTTCAGCCGGTTCCTCATACACAAATTGCATTTGAACGTTGTTGCCTGGTGAAAAGTTGTTGTGATGCCTCGTGTAAGAAGGTTAAATGCGAAGCAGCACGTTTCTGACTTTGATAAAGGTCGAATTGTAGCGTACCGGGATTGCGGTTTATCTTATCGCAGTATTGCTGCTCGCGTCGGTCGAGATCCAATGACTGTTAGCAGAATATGGAATCGATGGGTTCAGGACGGTAATACGGAACGCCATACGGGATCTCAACGGCCACCTATCACTAGCAGCCGAGAAGACAGGCATATTATCCGCATGGCCGTAATGAATCGTGCAACCACGTCACGAGCCGTGAGTCAAGAAACGGGGTCGTTTGGAATACAAGTGTCAGCACGAACAGTTCGACGACGTTTGCAGCAGCACGGACTCTCAGCTCGGAGACCATGGCTGCGGCTTCCCTTGACACTGCGTCATAGACAAGAGCTCCTTCAATGGTGTGATCAACGACGAACCTGGGCGCACGAATGGCGAGACGTCATCTTTTCAGATGAATCCAGGTTCGGTATACACCATGATGATGGTCGCATCCGTGTTTGATGGCATCGTAGTGAAAGCACTCTGGCAGCGTGCATTCGTCACCGTCATACTGGCCCATCACCTGGCGTGATGGTATGGGGTGCCATTAGATACATGTCTCGGTCACCTCTTGTTCGCATTGACGGTGCTTTGAACAGTGCACGTTACATTTCTAGTGTGTTACGACCCGTGGCTCTACCCTTTATTTAAGTCCTGCGAAACCCTACGTTTCAGCAGGATAACGCCCGACCGCATGTTTCCGGTATTGTACGGACCTTCCTTGATACGGAACATGTTTGGTTGTTGCCCTGGCCAGCACGTTCTCCAGATCTTTCACCAATAGAAAACGTCTGGTCAATGGTTACCGAGCGACTGGCTCGTCACCAAACGCCAGTCTCTATGGCTGATGAACTGTGGCATCGTGTTGAAACTGCAAGGGCATCTGTACCTGTACATGCAATCCAATCTCTGTTTGACTCAATGCCCAAGCGTATAACTGCTGTTATTACTGCCAGAGGTGGTTTTTCTGGGTACTAATTTCTCAGGATCTATCCAGCCAATTTTTTTAAAATTTAATCACTTGTTATTTCTAGTATAATATATTTGTCCAATAAATATCATTTTGTTATCTGCATTTCTTCCTGGTGTGGCAATTTTAATGGCCAGTAGTATATTTATATCATACATGTGAGTTGATATTAAACATTAACCTAAAGTTTAGAGTTTGAACATACCCGTTGGTTATTTAAAAGTCAAATTGGCTGGATTTAATTATATTTTATTTGCAACAATCTAATACACTCAAAAGCAAAAAAAAAAAAAACTTGTATGGACAGAAAATAATTAGTTCCACTAACCAACGATACATGATGTAGACAATACCTATATAAATTACAAGTTGTCTATCGAAGCTCCTAGATTGATTACTGCTGCAATAATCTCTTAGGTTATCAAGATTTAAATGACCTTGAACAGGGCATTATAAAGAGATCGAACATACCATTTCTAAGGCAGTGATGATGGCATACATATACATTTACCATATGTACTGTGAATATAAAGTATCTGTTAAAATTTTAAACCTTTGATAGCAGTAATGACAGAAAATTTCTTGTAAAGGACCAGAACATAGCTAATGTACAACAATTGTACAGTAGAGAGAGACGTGCAACGATTCCTCAAATTGCTTCGGAATTCAATTATAGAAATCAATGTGTGCCACCGTCTGAACTATTTAGGGTACTACCCTTGGTATGAGCATCCGAAGACAAAATCATACACATTCATCGTTGTTGACTGATAAACACAAAATTTTAAAGTTAAAGCTCTAACTTAAATTATTATGTGTCATGCTTGAGCATGACACATAATAACTGAAGTTTGAGACCTATTATGCAACAAGATGTATTTTAATCAAGAACATAGTTGTAAACAGATTTCAAAACTCCATGCGAATTATTTAAGATCATTTAACAATCGTGATTATTTAGCTTACACATTAATCCAGAAAAATTTGTATCGGTATCTAAAAAAAATTGGCACTGATGTAAAAATTTCATAAATAAATTTGGTGAAGCATAATAAGTATTATTTTAAATGCACATTTAATTTATATTGATAGTGTCCTATTATTTACAAGAAAATATTTTACAGAGAAGTTTAGAATGCATTTAATCTTAATCTAGAAAAATCAAATATATAATGCTCATAATATTGATCAGTTTATTTTTTATTTATAAGTATAATTATATTCATTATTAGTATATATATACATATATATTCGTTAACAGAAAGACTGTTGGATCCAAAACAATAAAAATGATGAATGAGTTTTAATAACAAATCACCTATTTTGAAAGGAAATAAAGTTCATGAAGTTGATTTGATTTTAGAGAAAAATCTCACATTGCATACTAAAAAAGTTAAAGTAGGAAATTAATGCACATAATTTAAATGCTTCAATGCTGTAACAAGTTAGTAAATGCTTAAAGTTAGGAAAAAGTAAATTTGAAAATAATGTTAGTTTAATTAAATTACCGAACTTAAGAATCAAAAATGAATAGTTTATAACTCAAATTTAAGCTACAAGCTTATATGCCATAAGTAAAATTATATGCTACACAATAGTTGCGAGTAATATGTAAAAATATTTTCTTTTCAAAGCTGAAATCTCATAAAATTTTCATGTCGTATGACTCTGAACAAATGCTTTTTAAATACCAATTGTTATAATAGAGTAGAAGAAGTATTAAAAGCGTGAATTTAACATCGATGAATTTATAAAATAATCAAAAACATTTTGATTATTTTAAGTTTTAAGATAAAATAGACTTTTATTTATAAAAGGACTTTTATATATAATTTTATATATATATATATACTAAATAATCAATTTATTTATTGATTTCAGAATTACTATTTATTTTAAAGTTTATATTATGTTTGATTTAATTCAATTAATCTTCCCTTTTTTCAATAAAAAAAGTAGTTTGATTCTTTATAAATCTGCTTTTCGTAATTATATATTTTTTAAAAATCAGACCAAAATTATTTTCTTTATATCCAAAATATAGAGGAATTGTGTTTATATACTGTAAATAGGGTTTTTATTTGACAATAAATTTAGCAATTATGGATGAATTAATGTATCCTTAGCTTGAAATAGACAATTAGTCAACTAATGGCTTTTAAAAGTAAATAGTTAAGCTTATCTTGAATTTTTTTTAATATGTAAAAAGGTAAATTATTGGGTTTTAACGAAAATTTTCCATCAAATAAAGTTAGAAATGTAAACAAAAAATCAGTATCTTTCGTGTAGGTAGTAAACACCACTATTATTTTTAGCTAAAGTTTTGTTACGTTTTTAAAGCTTTTGACCTAGAAATTCGGTAGCGTGACAGCTAAAACATATCAGCCTCATTGTAGACATCCTGTACAAAATCGGCGATAGTACTAGCATGATGTAACTGCATCTGTAAAAAAAGTTAAAACGATGTCATGCCTTTATGGTGGGTGGGAATTAAAATCTCATTTGAATCAGTACAGATCCATCCAGTGAATGCAGGCATATGTGGTCTTGCATTATCTTGATGGAACAATATTTTCTTGTGTCAGAACTCAGTTCGACTCTTGGGTTTGATGCCATCATCATCCCGGAATATACTCACTATGTATCTTATTGTTGATGGTTTTAACTTTTTCCAGACACTCTTTATAGGTAATATCATGATAATCCCACCAAATATAAGACATAATTATTTTTTATAAGTCTAATTTCGTTACTGGCGAGCTCACCGGGATCATGCCAACTCTTTTACTGCTTGGATTGTTGAAGAAAATCCACTTTTTCTTGAAAATGACGATCCGGTCCAGGGTTTTATCCTTGTGTTAATATTCGAACAGATTAGTGTAGGTCTGAACACGTATGACCTTATCTGTTTAAGTCGGCTCATGCGACACCATATGACTGAAGTTGTACCCCAAGTTTATGCTATGCATAGCAAAACAAATGGATGTGATACTAATCTCCAACTTTTTAGCTCAAATGATGTAATACTTAATTTCTTACACAAGCTCTCACGAGTGGGCTTAATCAAAATCAGTAGGCAGACCAGAGTGTTCTGCTTCTTGAATGTCATAGTATTTGTTTTTGTATTTTCGGTATCAAGCCTTCACAGTGACATATGATG
>JAPDSC010047231.1:84443-94459 GCA_026290005.1 Latrodectus geometricus
TACCTTGTAGTTAATGATAAAGGTGATTTTACAGATATCATAACAGTGTCCTTAATCAAGGTGCCTTTGAAATACAAACAATCATCTGAAATATTATAAATAAATACGTCAATAAAAACAGTTTACATAGATGATACCAGCGGTGTCGGAAAACTTCGATTACAAACCAATAATAGTTCCTTTTATATAAAATTCTGATTAATTTTTACATGTCTTTTCTCTATGAAAAATCACAATTCATACAATTTTATATGTTATAGTTATTTTGAAGTGCATCTGGTTGAGAAAAAAAAACTTTAGGAGCAATTTAATTGAAGAATCATTTTTGTAAATAATTTTATAAAGATAAAGGGTAAAGGGAAGGTGGGTACTAGTTTTTCATTACGACAAAATCTTCCCAATTAAATTTATCTCCCCCAAATTGAAGCTCTTTGCTTTTATAAAAATAAATCTTCCGTTTAACAAAATATAAAAGTGTAAGTCATATACTTTAAAATTAAGAAAATGCCTACATTACTTTTCAAATATTATGAATTAATAATAATAAAAATTAGAGAGCATTAATATTAAAATTAAAATATTTTCTTCATTAATTTAATACTAGTTGAGATGGGGATTTAGATTCATTTGAACAATATTCGAATGTTTTGAAACATAATTTGTGACAACAAATTTTTGATTATTTCTTATGCAATATTGCATCAAAAAAATATTCCATCACACTTTTTTGAACAAATAACGACTTGAAAATCTTGCAAACACTTGGTGTTCTTACAGGTGTTAAGTTAAAAATTCATTTAAATATTTTTTTAATCTATTGATTATAGCAATACCTATAGTATGCAGTACAATCGACAGGAATTTTAGCTACATATCGACTGTTTTCATTTGTATGTAGAATATGTTTAAAATATATGGCTTAATTAGAAATGAGTATATAATAAAAGATATTGAGCATAAGCATTTCAGATTAATTTTATATTGTATTAATAATAGTAATAATAATAATAAAATTTTATAAACCAAATCAAAGATGTTCAATATATTCACTTTTGGATACATATGACTAAAAGGTAATCAAACTGATTTTACTGTTGTATAATTTCAAGTTACTGCTGCTTTATCCCTATTTTTATTAGAATTTGTCTTTATCATTCATATTTCGAAAAAAAATTGCGTAACATATTTTTCTCATGATTTTATTTGTTTAGTCATTTATGTTGTAAATTATTTCCAAGTTTGTGAGAGTGGCCGATTCGGGAAAAGTAAGCACAAAAATCTGGCAAGAATAAAAATTTTTAACTATTACGTATCGGGGGAGAATACCGGCCATTTCATCAGCGCAATTTGTAGATTATTATCATTTGAAAATATCTTCTCTTAGTAATTAATATTATAAAATTCAAATGTATTCCTCAATATTAAATGCAAAAAAATATTTTATAAAAAATAATAATAAATACGTATTTTATTATGAATAGAAGTGACTTAAACTGTGTAAGCCAATAAATAATAATTCAACAAACAAGATTTAAGAGTACACAGGAGATCTTTAAACATATAGTTAGTAAATTTATTTGCACTTGAATTAAAAAATTGTGTATAGAATAAATTATTATGATTATTGGATGATCAAAGTGTTAAAACCCAATGAAAATTTAAAAAGGTTTATAAGAAAAGTGCTCCGTTGATTTGTAAAGACAAGTACTTTCATTGACATGAAATGTTGCAAAAAAGTTATCAAAAAAGCTTTTCAATGAAAATGAAAATTTTTGTTTATTAATTCCTAATTACATTAATAGTAAAGAATTTACTGAAAGATGAAACAAACACTTAATGTTCACAAAATATAAGAAGATGTCACAGGGAAGTCAACAATAAAAAAAATTTTAAAGTCAAAAAGACATGCATGTGTAAGTAAATATCCTTCATCTGCATTGCGAACAGTTTACAGAATTTTGATTACATTTTTATAAAATTAATCAACAGCAAACTTGTCGAGTAATCTGTTACTTCAGGAGAATTTTCGCATCTCTAAGAATCTGTAAGAATAGCTGTAGGTTAAAAACGGTAGTCCTTGACAATTACAACCTAATGGGAACACTCGTTATCAACCATTAAAATGAAAGCACGAAGTACTTCAACAGCACATGTGCTTACAACTGGATCTATAACTCATCTCTATACCATACAGCCGTCACAGTATCCCATCAATAAATGTGTATTAGTAAATATCCCAACGGAAACCCTACACAGATCATGATGCACGATGTTCAATGATGTTCTTGGTAGAGATTGGATGTTCTCTAATGACTTTTATGTGTGTTTAATAGGATCTGGGGAGTTTGTCTGCACTAATCTCATTGAGTATTGAGACATTTATGCTTGAGTGATTACGTTTCCACCATGTTCATGTTTTTTCTTCAAACAACCGCAATTCACTTATCACATTAGTGATAATACTTCAATCGTGTTTCTCAAGATTGCATTGATGGGGGAATACAAAATCATGGTATTGTCTACAACTACCTATAGTAGTTTAATACTAACGGAAACCCACTGCTATTACTGATATCCCATCTGCCTTTTCGATTCAGTTTCGATACATAATGAATATATCGGTCTTCTATGCGAGTCCTTTAGGACAGAGTAAAAATCTCCAGCTAGCTGTTTGGTTAATATGGAATTGTCCTTATTATCATGAAATTCAGAAATCATGGTCAGCCGCCCAACCTATCTAGTGGTTAGCGTAACTGACTACGGATGGGGAGGACCTGGGTTCGAACTCCGGCTTGGACATGTATGTACTTTCTCTTTCTCTCTTTTTCTGTGTTTCTTGTCCTTTGATGCATGAATGTAGCCCGCCCTAAAAACGGGGTTGTGGTGATGTGGAGTGGGCGATGCTACTCGTACCTCCGTGACTTGGTTCACAGGTGCCCACTGGGTAACGATAAAGTGAGTAGTAGTTTCGGCCTTGTTGCGGCAAATGGTCTAATGTAGTTACTTGCTCAAGGGTGTCCGCCATTAGAAATAAAAAAAAAAAAGAAATCAGGTGGTAACTGAACAATTGAAAAACATTCTTAATTTATTTTCCTACTTCAACACGAACATCAGCTCCCCAATACTCAGGAATTATTCAATTCCTCATCTGAAAGTCCTATCAATTTACGCTTGTCTTTTCGCAAATTTTCTAAACATATTTTAATTATTATTCCTGTAATCCTATTAAATACTGGCTTCTTTTCTAACCTTGTATTTGCAAGTTTTGCAAATTTGTAAAAGGCAAATGAAACTGTCATTGACTGCAGTGAACATATTTCTGTATTAATATCTACCTCTGAATCAAAAACTATAAGTTTTTCATCTCATAGTATCAAAAAATTGACATTAACCTCAATAAATTTTTAAAATATTTAAAAGTAAGTGCATTAAGTATAATGCAGTAAATAATTGTTAGAATGTAATATTGAAAATATTTATTATTGTAATATTTGAAAACTTTTTCGAAATTATGAATAGTTTCTTCGCTATTAATGCATTGTTTGTGATTGCTATGTAAATATAACACATATAAAATTTTTATCGTAACGAAATTTAATGAATAATTATTATTTTCACATTAGTGTTGCACCGGCAAAACTTGCCTTCAATCTTATTGAACCTGACAATGAAACAATTGAAAACTTATCGCCATTTCTTTTTCTGCATGCTTTGGGGGATTCAAAAGAGTTTTGGATTGACATTCCACACAAACTCTCAAAGGAAACAGGTAGAAAGGTAAGGCATTTGTGTGTGTGTGCAACAGTGTTTTGTACCTAAAAGTATTATTTAAAAATCTATAAAAAAAAAACAGGTATTATTTCAATTATCGCAAAACTATCCCCCTATTGTTCTTTTTAAATGAAAGCAATTATTTAAATTTAATTTTATTATACTCTTAGATTTGTTTAAAATTATCTTCGTTTTTGTTAGTAAATATTTCATTATTATATTAGATAAGGAGCATTAAATTTATTTCTTGTCCATATTATTTAATTTAATGTTATTATATTTCCATTTAAAAATACATTTTTTCTTTAAAAAATAATTTTAATCTTTCAATAGAGGCATGAAAAATAACTCAATTTTAGCTTCAGCTCTAAGAATTTTCCTGGATTCTTACCTAATATTATAGTAACTCTAAAGTTCGCTATTTTATTTAAATAATATTGAATAGTATTGAATAATTAATTCAAGTTTAAAATTTTTTAACAAAATCTTTTAAATTTAAATAGATTTTATGAAATTATACAGACAAATTATCATGAAATAAAAATTTGAATTGTAAAATTTCACTAGAAGGGCATAGGAATATGAAAAATGTTTAATTTTTCCATAATCGAGATAAAAATAACTATATTAACTATTTATTTAACCTAACTCATGACATAATTTTGCACTACAATAATTATAATCTCTTATAAATCTCCTAAAATTAAACCAAATGACGTATAAAGTTTTGCTAATTTTTTTTAGCTATAAAATTATTAAACATTGAAGTCAGTATTATTTTATTCATATTCTAATGAATTATTGAACCTAGTTAGGAAAGAAATTCACCGCAGTGGGCAAAATTCGTATACAAAATAATCACTTTTTCAAAAACCAAAAAAAAAAATACATAAATAAACATCTTTATTCTTTAAAAAAAATTGCTTAAAATTGTTTTAAAATCATTGCCTGCGTTTTAAATTTAATAGAATAACATCCTGTTGCGTTTATCATTTCCTTCTTTGCCACCATTTTCAATTCATTTCTTGACAAAATTTCTACAGATACACATAATAAGTTTCTTAGAGATACACAAAATTATGCAGCTTGTTATGACTCTTCTCTTATTTTTGTATAATACACTAAAATATTTTGGTGTCTTTTTAGAAAAATGTATCTAATATTAATCTATGAGTATACTCTTAATTTTTTGTTAATTTTAGTCCTACGTGATCGATTTAAGGGAACACGGTGACACTGAATGGTGTAATTATTTTTCGTTGAAAGCTGCAATCAATGATGTAATACATTTTATGGATTCTCAAAATATTTCAAAAGCTATATTAGTTGGCCACAGCTTAGGAGGTACTGTTGCGGCGAGAGTAGCTCTATTAATGGTAAGTATAAAAATATACAAACAATTACTTCAAGATCAATCGAATAATCTTCAAAATTTAAATTGTGCTCAATGAACAATAACAAAATTGTAGAAAAATATTTTGTCTAAGCACTGAATTATTTATTTTCATAGAAATGAGACAAAGATTAATTAGAAATTTATATACTACTAATAGTTTTATAATTAATTAATTATTAATAATTATAATAATATACTTATAATAATAATAATTAACAATGATAAATTAGTAATAAAATACTTATTGAAGCACTATTTAAAAATTAATAACTTTTACACGTTTGATTATTTTTAAAATCCACAAAAAGTTCCTAAGCTAAGAAAATAATTACTTAAATTAACAAGAGATATTTTAAGTTACCTTAGAGTTTCATTAATCAGCGATCTCTAATTATTTGATGAAGATGAAAAAATTCCACATGACATTTGATTTCAACATAAAATTTCTAAATGCATTGATCATTTCAGATTGACAATATTGATGGCGGAGGAAAGCTTGAAATCCTGTCTTTTAGATTCATATAATAAAATCGATGAATTCTAAATTTTAAATCAGCCGATAGCTATTTAATCATAAGCCATTTTAGTCAAAAACATAAATATTGCATCTTTATTGATTTTGTGAAAGCAATGTTTGTGTTAGGGGAAAAGTTGAAATAAATTATTATTTAAGATGGGTTTGCCTGATAATTATTGAACTATTCTAGGAAACAACCTGTAGTTTTAACACGTTATAGAATTTATAAAAATTTATTTGTGGGTACAAAATGTATTTACGGGGATTAAGGAGAAGCATTTATTTAATGTCAAAAATCAGGAAGTGTGCTGGGGCGTCTTCCTTTATTCCTTCCTCGCGGTGTGTATGTGAGAGAATTCTCTCATCCGCAAATATAGCATAATAAACATCTAAAAATAGAGGCTGTTAAATGTTTTGATAGATATAATTCTCTCTTAATTACATACATTTGTTTCGCAATACAGTTTCGGTAATAAATATAGTCTTATTACAAATTCAGTTAGGTAAATTCGCTTAAATGCATCAAATTATGTATAAAATTATTTATGATGTGTTTCACAGTTGGTTTTTAATTACAGTAATCTCTTGCACTACTCCTTTCTATTTTGGTTTCTGTTCTTTATTCAATTAAAATGATAATATATTGTAATTTCAACACATAATTGTTACATTCGGCTTAAGACTTTATTAAAAGTTTATTTTTCAATAAAATATATCGCATATTTTTGCCTTTCAAATTGCTTTCCTTCTTTTCTTGAGAATTTAAGGATACATTGCTACGTTGGAATTTTTAATAATTTTTGTTTTAAACTTGTCTATTTATGCATGTTTAAATGAGATTAATCATATTTCAGTATTTTTTATTTTGTTTCTAACTTTCAACATTTATGCGTTATTAATTTAATTTATGCATTAATTTTGAAAGTATTAATAAGCGAGCTGAATCCACCCACTTTGCTAGATTTCTTTTAAAACATTTTTTTTTTCTTCTCTCTCTCTCATCTTATCAGGAAGCAGATTAGATTTTTCTATATTGAAATGAACAAAATATTTTATTTATTCTCTTACACTCAGACTCTCACCAGTATATGTCCACAATCACCACAATGCTTTGGTTAAAGTTTAAAAGAGATGCCGTAGTCACTATAAGAAGACTAATATATTGATATATGGTTTGTTTTTCTGTAACTGAAATTACAATGTATGCATTTGTTATAATCTAGAACATTACGATTTTTCAATCTTATGCAAGGTCTGATGATGTTCTCAATGTTTTTAGATTTTAATTTTTTTATCCAATGTCTTAATTCTATTAAATAGATATTGCACAATGAATTATAAGCTTTTTTTGACGAGTTGAAATATTATTTACAAATAAATGAGAAAACAATCTTTTTTTATATTTATTCAGAAAAGTATTGTATATTTTTTTAAGTAATTTCTACTAAAACTAAGTGTAGCACATCTTTGAATTACAGACGATTAAAACGTTTTGGTATTTTAAAAATTAAAAATGAAGAGAAATTAATGGCAGTAAGGAAATCAAAATAAAAAATATACCGTTATAGTGTAGATGATAAACTTTTTTTGTATATTTTGTGTAAACTCACATCCGAATAAGCCAAGAAAAATGAACATGTATTTTTACAAATTTCCTAGCTATATAAATACAAAAATATTGAAGTTGTATTGTTGCATTTAAAAATTGACATAAATAATGCCAATTGAAACATAATGCAGCTAAAATGGTATATATATGAATCAATAGTCAATTCTAAATTATTCGCAAAAAATCAGATTGATCCAATAGATATAAAGTGACACTGGGATAAGGATTATTAGTTCATGATGATGTCATCAAGTTGGTTTTATGAATTTTTGTCAAATGTACTTAAAACAAACTTGAAAATATGTATAGAGAAGTATGTATTGATTAAAGTGTTTCTCATTTTGCACTCAATTTTGCCTTAGATGGGAGGAAATGTATTGACTCCTTACTGCCTCAGGAATGGGCAGTGTACTCATCTAAGAAAATCTCTTACTATTTTATTCAAATTTAACTGTCAGAAATAAATTAAAACCCCTACCCAAACGTATTAAAGACTTTTCCATGATGCAGTTCTTTTACAATAGTTGAAACTGATGAATACCTATATTAATTGATGGGCACAAATTTTTATGCAATTGAAACAAAACACTTAAAATGTTTGTCAAAATATTGAGTCAGGTAGAAACTACAAATAAGAAACTTATTAAATATCATTTGCTTTTGAAACTAAATTTTATAAAAAATTTACATATCTTACATCAATTTCAATAAGAAATTTTGCTTTTATAAAGCCACTTCTTAGAGCCACATTAAGTAGTTACATCCAGCATGTATGTATACACAAAAAACATATTTATAAATATGCATTCAATACTTTTTGAGTACAGTGCAGGAAGAAAATTTAAGTTATTTTGTGTATTAAAAATGTGATGTATTTCATTGGTAAGAAATTAAATTCTTTAACATAATACACTACTGGCTATTAAAAATGCTACACCAAGAAGACGACATGCTACAGACGTGAAATTTATACGAAAGGAAGAAAGTGCTGTGATATCCAAATGATTAGCTTTTCAGCGCATTCAGATAAAGCAGGCGCCAGTAGCGACACCTACATTGTGTTTAAATGAGGAAATTGTTCAGCCGGTTCCTCATACACAAATTGCATTTGAACGTTGTTGCCTGGTGAAAAGTTGTTGTGATGCCTCGTGTAAGAAGGAGAAATGCGTACCAGTACGTTTCTGACTTTGATAAAGGTCGAATTGTAGCGTACCGGGATTGCGGTTTATCTTATCGCAGTATTGCTGCTCGCGTCGGTCGACATCCAATGACTGTTAGCAGAATATGGAATCGATGGGTTCAGGACGGTAATACGGAACGCCATGCGGGATCTCAACGGCCACCTATCACTAGCAGCCGAGAAGACAGGCATATTATCCGCATGGCCATAATGAATCGTGCCACCACGTCACGAGCCGTGACTTAAGAAACGGGGTCGCTTGGAAGATAACAAGTGTCTGCACGAACAGTTCGACGATGTTTGCAGCAGCATGGACTCTCAGCTCGGAGACCATGGCTGCGGTTTCCCTTGACGCTGCATCATAGACAAGAGTGCCTTCAATGGTGCGATCAACGACGAACCTGGGCGCACGAATGGCGAGACGTCATCTTTTCAGATGAATCCAGGTTCTGTGTTAATATCATGTTAATATCATGATGGTCGCATCCGTGTATGGCGGCATCGTGGTGAACGCACACTGGCAGCGTGCATTCGTCACCGTCATACTGGCCCATCACCTGGCTTGATGGTATGGGATGCCATTGGATACACGTCTCGGTCACCTCTTGTTCGCATTGACGGTGCTTTGAACAGTGCACGTTACATTTCTGGTGTGTTATGACCCGTGGCTCTACCCTTTATTCGAGCCCTGCGAAACCCTACGTTTCAACAGGATAATGCACGACCGCATGTTGCCGGTATTGTACGAACCTTCCTTGATACGGAACATGTTCGGCTGTTGCCCTGGCCAGCACGTTCTCCAGATCTTTCACCAATAGAAAACGTCTGGTTAATGACTGCCGAGCGACTGGCTCGTCACCAAACACCAGTCACTACGGTTGATGAACTGTGGCATCCTGTTGAAGCTGCATGGGCATCTGTACCTGTACATGCAATCCAATCTCTGTTTGACTCAATGCCGAAGCGTATAACTGCTGTTATTACTGCCAGAGGTGGTTGTTCTGGATACTGATTTCTCAGGATGTATCCAGCCAAGTTTTTTGAAAATTTAATCACTTTTTATTTCTAATAATATATTTATCCAATAAATATCATTTTGTTATCTGCATTTCTTCCTGGTGTAGCAATTTTAATGGCCAGTAGTGTATAATCATTAAACGCAAGTAAAAACTCCCCATTATTAGTCACATGGTCAATGCTTTATGCCAAAAGCGCTTTCATTTGGTATGTCAGCATAATGTACAAATAAATAGCTTCATTAACACAATTGAAATATTACAAGAATTGTAAGTAAAAATGACCCTTTCTGACTGAAATTTAGTGACAATAACTACAAATTAATTTATATGGTTTTACAGAATATAATTCATTAGGATATTTTCTTAAATATTTTTCTCAATATATTCAAAAGCTAATTATAAGCTATTGTATATATTTGCTCATGATATTATCAATAATTAATTTGTAATTTAATACCATAAATCCCTTATTTAAATTTTCTAACTTATATATATATATATATATATATATATATATATATATA
>JAPDSC010047251.1:0-36280 GCA_026290005.1 Latrodectus geometricus
TAGATTTAATGTATTAATAGAATTAGAAATTTTAAATTTTCTGTGGGTTTCCCCCCCCCCCCCCTGAGAAAAAAATCGATTTTTACAAGACTTTCAAGCCTATATTTTAGAATTTTCGTTTGTGATGAAAAGAAGGAATATAGTAAATGACTACATTTCATTTATAAATAACTTTTTTTCTAAAACTTTCTTTATAGTATCTTATCGCAGTTATTTACAATTATAAAATTTCTCGTTGTAAATTTCAGATGAACTTTAATTATCATTTTCTTTTAAATGTTTTCTTTGGAACAAAATGCAACAATGCAGAGGAGCCACATATCTGACAAGCTCAAGAAGAAGAATAAATGTTTTCTTTACACTTGCAGTGCTTTATTTTGAAGTCAGGTTATGTAATTTTCTAAGAGAAATAAATAACTTATGCATATTTTGTCTTATATATGTATATTGTTTTTTTAAATCTTGCAAGTAAATTTTGCATATTCTTCAAACATCGGTTTTAAATAAAATAATAAAAAAGTTTCTTAAACTTTTCGCGCATTTATAAATATTGTTGTTTAAGCATTAACTCCTTAAACATTAAAACACTATGGATTCGATAAAAATATTTATGCACTACAAATTCGTTTAATTTCAGACTCTTATATATTTGAAAACTTCTACTGTAGAATTATATATTTATAAATTCGCATCTAGTAAAAATTTAAAATTCTATGGTTAACGAGTTTATTTCTAAGCATTTAGAAAACTTTCATATGGATCAATATTATAAAATGATATAAATATTTAAAGTATCTGCACACTATCCATCAAACTATTTTTGTGTAAAAAAAATATCAAATGTTCCTGATTATTAACTGCCCATAGATTTCATATTTTGTATTAATTTTAAACTCCTATTTTACATTTTTAAAAATTTTAACTCATGCAAATTTTAAAATTAAGGTTCGAAAATTGGAATAAGAATTAAAATAAAGTTTTTATCCATTTGTTTTAGGGAATATCTAAGTTTAATTGTATTTCCCTTCACATTTTGAAAAACAATGTACTGAATATCATCTGCTTATAATGAACATGTTTAAAATATTATGTAATCAATGGAAAAAATAGAATCATAACAATGAAAAGAACGAATTAACAACGTGGAGTGTTCAAAACGAAACTTCACGTTATCACCGTCATTCCGTGTTACATGTTGTACCAGTGGCATTTATATTTTTAATTTATATTTTTTATTTTAATTAATGGCACAAAAAATCATTGTAAATTAGTCTGCTGATTGCTTGCAGGAGTCAGTGAGTTCACGTAATCTGTTATTAGTATGTCTCAGTACAGTTATCATGGGAATTCCCACCTATTACTGTTAGTACTTGTACTTTCTCGATTAGTGAATTGTTTATTTCTTTAGTGGCTCCATGTACAGTGAAGTAATTCGTTCACAAAAAGTTTTGAGTTTGGTGTATTTTATTTTGCAGTCTTATTAGCAATCGTGACTATGGAAAGTTTGTTTTATCAATGCAAAAGAAGATTGAAGTATTAAAAAGACTCGATAAAGGGAAAACATTACAGAAGGTGGCTGACGACTTTCGCGTCGATCGTCGCACAACCAGAAACGATTAGAGTTACAAGAATGTTGTTCCTCATGAGTTTCTACAATCAACTTAACCTCGAAAAAAATGATTTATAAAAAAACTTTTGAGACCTTATACATTTGATTAGTCTAATTTAGAGATTAAGCTGTGCCTCTTTCTGGACCTATATAAAAATAAAAGATCTTGCATTTTTAAAATATTTTAACGATGGTGATCAGTCTGTGCTAACTATAAATAGTTAGCAGAGACTGCAATTAGAATTTAAAGTTCATATTTAACATATAAAACTTTAATGATCTTTTTCTGTAGTGTGCAATTGCGTCACACTTTTATTTCGAATGAAATCTAAATCAAATCATGCCTAGGAAATTTTCGTTTATGCATTCCTTTGGATGCATATTTATGGGAACATCATAGTAAAAGCTATATGAGAAAAGGGGTTATTATAAATCTACTTGTTTTGAGTCTTGTAAAAGTTACAAGTTCCCAAAGTCAAAGTTGCACGTGAAGAAATACATTTCGATTAAAATAAAACTCTGAAAAAGTATAAGAGGTTACTATCGTGAATAAAATTTTGGAAAAAATCAGCAAACTTTATTAAAATGTATCTCTGTTACTTCAATAACAAATAGAAATAGAATAATTTTATTCATTATGTGCTAATTTGTGTTGCTGATTCCTTCCTGAAGAAACACTATTAACTATGCATACAATCAAGTAATTATCATCAGAGCTAGTTTAGTAAATTGATGTATGGTACCATGTGCAATTCTCAAACACGAGTAGAGACTTGGTGTAATAATGAAGATCTTTCTGTGAATACTCGGAAAAATCCTCTATGGTTATATTCACCAAAAAAGGAATCTTAATTAGAAAATCATAATTTTTTTTATCAAGAGTTAACTTACTTTATATATAAGTAAGACGAATTTTTTAAATATTTCTAAACAGTAAAATTTTCTTATTTTTTGACACGCAATCCTATTGGAACAGATATTTCAACTTTTCTAAAGAAAAAGGAAAAAGTAGCTTTCTGAGTACGGAGAAACGCATTTTGGGGAGAACACAGAGATTAAATAGCAAAACTATTCAATGGTGCAAAACTAGTGGTCCAAAACTATCAAAGTTATTATCTGTCCAAGAAAGAATAAAAGTAGCTATAGAAACTGTTTAATGAGAGAACTGATGGGACATTTTACAAAGTACTTACACTTTGAAAGGCATCTGAAGATAATGAGGTAATTAGATTTGCCTATTTGTCAAATTTGTCAATATATGGAGGAAATCTCATTACATATTCTGTGAGATTATCAAACTTTTTTCGTACATAGAATAAAACATCTGTGGGTCCTGAATGTTGCAGGATATCACAGTTCCTGCAATATTCAGGGTCGGTGTTCATTTAACTATGTCTCAGCTATTATGTCATTGAGTAAGAGCTCTTTCTTTTTAGGTTTTTTCACAATACCATTTCAGTCACAGTGATAGCTCCTCTTGGAGCCACCCTGTCTTAGAAAAGTTTTGTTTAATAGCATGTGTCAAGTGAATTTATCAAATCTGATGTGTATAGGGATACCGTCTTAAATCTACGTATATCAACCTTATTTAAAGAAAGGTTGATATAATTTGACTAATATGCTTAATAATAGTTCAAAATTGATATTATCCTTTAAAATATTGTATTTAATTCATTTTAATACATTTTACGAAGGATAATTTGCTTATTTGATTTTATTTTTAAAAGAGAAGTTACTTTTGAAAAATATATGCATAAAACGGTATATAATAAAACACAAAACTTTATTATTTATTAAAGGATTATTTTTATTTCTCAGTTTTGAGTACATGATATAATTAATTTTACAAATTGTTGTTACCATCAAGGGCTGAGATCATTTTGAACTTTCCTAAAAACATCATTTTCTTCTCATCATCGTTGAATGGCATTTATTCTGTGAATGAAACAGGGAAGAACAAAAGATGTGCATTAAAACATGATTCAAATAATATTCTTAAAAGAAATATGCGGAAAGAAAGGAAATTTTTGATAAAAAATATTTTTTCGTAGAAACGTAAAAATATTACATAATAATGGGAATAAGTAGATTTTATATAGTATAGCTCAGAAAGTCAAGCGAGAGTGCGAGAATACACGCAAGTGAGGTGAAAAAATTAAAAAGCTGAGAAGTGTTTTGAGAATAATAAGGTAATTTATATTACATTCAAACATAAAATTATGTGTGCGCGCATGCATACACACACATTTATATATATCTATAGATAGTTAGATGGGTATATAATAAGCATATTTTAATATAGCATGATTCAGTTTTTGAAAAAAAATAATGTCCTTTATTACAGTGGCTGCCAAACTATTTGATCTCACTAACCAGTAAATTCATAATTTAAATACAGTGGATCATTAATAAGATTTTTTAAGTGTTAAATTTTATAAGAATAATTGACTCTATATTATATGGCGTTATGTTACAAAATTTCTTTTTTATAACTTTTCACGTATTGTTATGAATACAATTTTGTTTTAATGCATCTTAAAACATAACCTAACGAATAAGTATATTCTCCATTTTTCTGGAAACCAGTGAAAGTATCTCAGGGACTACCACTTTGCCGACTGCTGCTTCATTATACATATTTGTTACTTTTAAAAAAAGAATGATATTTGTTTTTTCACTAAAAAGTTTAAGTTAAATATGAATAATGATTGCTTTCAAATTATTTAAAAGCTTTCAAATTTCAAAAAGAAATCGGAAAAATGTAATTCAAGTTTTAAAATTTTAATAGTTTTTAATTTTTAGTTTTAAATATATTATTTAGCACATATTTCTGAAGTGATTTGTTATGCTGTATTTTTGTTAGGATAATCAATTTACCAAACAATAACTTTTTCACCTATAGGAGGAACTGTTGTTCAGTATTAAATATATACTTACACATGTTTTAGTTTCTTAAGAACCGTGAGGGTATAATAAGATGAAGTTCCAGTTTTTAAAGATGTATTTTAATATATATTGTTCTAAGTTTTACTGTCTTACTTTCATCAAAAATTATATATTTGTTTATTATTCGGCTTATTTCTAATTAATTTTGTAAGTATGATTTATGCAAGTCTTGAATTATATTTACTTCTAGGACACAAGCAAATTGGACAAGGAATTATGTCGTAATCCAAATGACAGCCATCGCCGCATTTCGGAGGGGAGCATTTTATCTGTCGCTTCTCACGACCTGAAATATAAAAACAGATCTAATAGAATTTAGCACCTTGTTAATTTGTATCAATACCAATCTTACAATTCTGTTTATAATTATTTAGCTTGGTGAAGTTGTTTATAAAACTCCAAATGAGAATCTATCTTTTATTTCTGTATTAATTTCAATAACTCAAATATACAATAGATTTAAAATAATATCCTTTATTTAACTTGCATAATTCCATTTTATATTTTACTTCATTAATTATTATTTATATTGTCAATTATGTCTTAAAATGGAAGAAAGATAATATTTTGAAGGACAACCCAATTTCAGATATGTAAGAGTTAGTTTGAATTATTCGTCATGTAATTTAATTTATAATAAATTGACCTAATTGAAGTTAAATAAATCGCATATAAATATCGATAACTTTAGAGATCATAAGAAATGCAAAAGAAATCCTTAAACCTATCTTTAATTTAGGAATTCCATAGAATTTAGATAGATTTAAGGAATTCCATAGAATTTAGATAGATTTAAGGAATTCCATAGAATTTCTTATGATCTATAAAATGACCGATATTTATATGCCATTTATTTAATTTCATTTGCTGTCTTAAAATTGTTGTAATTTCAATTATTTTGTTAATTTCAAAATGTTTATGAAAAAAAATAGGCCAAATGTATTGTTTTCCGTTTCAAAGTTTTGTATGAAAAATGTAATTTTGCGAAATCATCAAACAAGGACATTTCATACAATGTTAATTTTATTCATAAAAAAGTATTCTAACTTGCAAATACTGTACTCAGATTTCTTAACGAAAAATTTTAGTAAAAAAAATTGAAATAAAAAAGAAATGACAAAAAATAAAAATCAATGCTGACAATTAGAAAATAGTGAAATTCAAAACATTCACGCTCAATCACAAAAAGGAACTTCCAGTACTGTTATCGAGGATGTTATTTTGTCATCCGCTATGCCAATTATACATCAAAACTGGGTTGAATTTGTTGGCGATTGTCTTATGGCTTTTTGGAATGGATTTTCATTTTGTGAAAAGGAAAAATTATTCTCATAACTTTTTTTATTATATAGAATATATCAAACTTTTCTCTCTCGAAAGCTTTTTAAAATAATGAAAAAATATAATTTCAAAATTTTAGTATTGAAAGCAAGATAAGTCGTCACATTTGCTTTGAATTTCTGAAATATGTAATTTTAAATACATGAGAATTTCAAAACGTTTATATAAAATTTGATCAACGATATTTTTAAAAAAATTTATTAATTTTACATGTTTATAAAATACAAAAATTTAATCAAATATTTGAAATTACCGATTTATTTTTTTTAAAAAAATATAATTTTATTATCAAAAATATTGATATTTATTGGATCAAGGTTTTTAAAACTAAAAGAACTTGTTAATTTACGCAGTAACATAAGAATTAAATAAAAAAAAAAGCTGATATGTGTAAATGATGCTTCAGTAAAAGAAATAAAGTTCTCTGAAGGATCACTTGCACTATAAAAACAAAATCTGTGCTTAGAAACTCCATGAAATTGATTATACACATAATTCAAGTTACACACATAATACAAGTTAGAAATGCCAACTTACTTAGCTCTGAAATTCTGCAATATTGCTTCATCTTAATTCAAATCTATATTGTTATGAAAAATGAAGTTCTTATCATTATCTAAAATTATCTGTTTGGAAAAGCAGATTTAGATATAAATATTTGGAAAAGGCTTGTAATCATAGAAAAAATAACTTCATACAGGATAAAATGTATCTGAAAAATATTTTGATTATAATTCTACTTCATATCAGATTTTAATATATTTTTGTTATAAATCAGATTTTTAGTTATGTTACTTGATTCGAACAGGATGGTTAGAGTTTTCTCAGATGATTTTATGTATTAGATCTAGATCAAACACATAAGATTCTTTACTTTAAACTTGCTACATCATATAAGTTAGGTTTATTTCAGTATTTTATAATTATAATTAAAAATCCTAACTAAAAATCTGGAATATTTATCGCAAAGTATTTTGTGCATCTCGTATTAAATTTTCAATGAAAGGTTTACATACAAGTAATTACAGAAGATGAATAGAACTAATTGGGAAAAAGACAACATACTTCTGATTATGTTTTGGAGAATTTACTCATAAAGTATATTAAATTTTTTATAGAATTTAATTTTACTTACATACAAATATTGATACACTTAATAAACAATATATATAATCCCTATAAGCAACTAGAGCTAGATAGATACAGGCATAGGGTTTTCATTCATAAATTTTTTATATAAAGTAGCAAAATAAGAGATACCCACACTACTCGATACCACAAAAGTTATTTAAATTGTTTCTTTCACAATATTGAGACATTTATAATGTCTTGTCACCAATTTACTTGTAATTTTGTAAAATTTTGTAAAAGTATTCGAAAGAAATTATTCAACAAGTAAGCTACTCAATGAAAGATTTCAAGGGTTGGAAATCACTTCGTTAAATACCTAGCGTGCACAAACAATCTTTACACTGCAGTGTCTGTAAGTTTAATGCAGATCACCTGAGATGAATTTCTTTACTGATTGATTTTAAGACTACGAATACCTCACATAAAAATTTTTTTTCTGCGTGTATAGTTCTTATATTTATTGATAATTGATATTTGTGCTCAAATTTTCGTCATTACACTACGTTGCAAGCTTTGATTGACAAGGGCGTTTTGCTGACTTGACTATAGTTATTAGTTTATGAGAACATTTGATAGGGAATGAAAAGTGTAGTAATATTGTAAATGATAAATTTCAAACTTCAAAAACCAACAAATAAAAAAAAATTTTAATGTTCAAACACAAAATGCCCATTTATTTTTATTAAATATTATAATCTTTTTATTAAATAGTATAAGAATTTATAAATATCTGATAATATCTGATAAATATCATTTTATAAATTTATAAAATGATAGTTTCATTTAAATTTAAATTTATAAAAATATAATTTTATTTTTTAATACTATATTATAATGGTACTGTATTTCACACAGGAATTCATGTATAATAAATTTCACAGACATTTAAATATGAAAAACATAACTAGAAATAGTTTTATTTGATGCTTATTATCTTTTCATTAACATTAGTTTATGCCAGAAAATAACATATTTATTTATTTCACATGTTAAGAAAATAATAAATGATAGATTGTTTACAATAAGTCACTTTTAATTTGAGCATATTTCATGAAAAATTGCAAGCAGAAGCACAAATGTATTGGTATGAAATCTCAGAAATTCTCTTTTAACTACATTAAATGTACATAAAATTTGTATTATTGTAATTCATTGACTTTCCAGCTGGCTGAAGCAATATCTTGGCATTTATTTTATATTGTATTCATTTATTTTATCTTATATTTAGAATTCAAGCCAAATCTTTCATTTATTAATTTTAAAATTGGTAGTGATTGCATCTTATCTATACTAAAACTACATTGAATGAATTTGAATATTATTAAATAACAAATTTTAAATACTTGATTTAATGTGTTATGTTATTTAATGTGTACAATATTTGATTTAATATCTTAATGAAATAGTGAAAATTTACTGAGATTAATAATAAATAAAATTTATAGGGAATTCAAAATATAAGTATGATAAGAAATAAACTTATTGTCCTGAAATATTTTCCTTGTAACCAAAATTTATCGCAAAATAATATCCACAAAGATGAAGAAAGTATATTAAGTTAATATTAATTATAAAATACTTGATTATCCGTTGTTTCAATTAGTTTACTAAAAATCTTCTATCATAAAATTTAAATTCTCCAATCAAACTGAAAATATTGTTATATATCTCTTTCGTTAAAAAATACATATTTGTGGAAGTTATCTTGTGATAGATTCGTGGTTTCAAGTTTGGAGATATACTTACATACACACTTGGGACATGGTTTAATTGAGTTATCTAAGACGCAGTTGGCACTACATTTATATTTCGGGCATAATATCGCTGGTTTTCCTACTGGACCTGTTACTTCTTCTAGAGCCACTAAAAAGAAAAAGCATTTTTTAAAGCCGAAAGACAAAATGCATTTTTTTAAATAAAAGATAAAGATTTTAATCTTATTAAACTCTCTTTTGAAAGATAAAAAATATTGGCCTAATAATTAAGATAATAGTAAATCTCTTTAATTTATTGCACATAATTTCATTTTTTTATGTATGTTTAATGAAGACAGTTTTTAAGGATAAGAAATTATATTATAATCGGTTTGTATCCATTATTGAAACTTTGAAAACTTTAGACGTTAATAAACATTAATCATTCCTGATATATGAATAAATATAAAGTATATTGAAAATGTGTTGTTATGTTTAAAAATTCTTTAATTTATTCTTTAACACTATTTGTATGCGAAATTGAATGACAAAAATGTATAAATTTAAAAATTAAAGTTTCTTGTAAAAAAAAAATCTTTATGAGGAAAACGTAAATTAAACTACGTATAATAAGAATTTTTTAAAATTATGTCATCATATATTTGATGACATAATTTTAAAAAGGATATGTTAAAATGGAATGTTTAAAAACAAATGAATAAATTGAAAGTATGTCGTACACACATAGTGATTATTATTTTGAAGAATGCTTTTATTACTAATACATATATGTTGATATTCTTATAATTATTATTAAAATTTAATTAATATTTTATCACAATGAAATTCGTAAAATATTTTTTGTAGCAAGTTCTTAAAATAATCGACTTTAATATTATACAGCATTAAACCTGTGTTTAAATTTTTCTTGCAAAAATTTTCAAATTTTCTTTAAGATTGGTTCTTGTAGTTACCATTGTATTTCAAGGGTTTATAACATTAACCACATTGAGTATCGATAGATGGAAGCACGCTCGCATATTTTGCTTTTTATTTTACGAAATCATACGTTTTAAAATATTTTTAAATTGCATGAATATCTTGATGACAGAAAACCAACAATACATATTTTTTCTGTAAGATGCTGCTCATAATTAATAATTAAAAATAAGAATCTTGCAATTTAATTTTATTTAATCAACAGTATTGTGTGATTTTGTACATACATATAGCTGATTTCGTAAAAAGGAGATGATAATGATAATTTTCTTTATTATTTTAAACTTAATAAAATAAAACACTTCTTTTCTGTATAAAGCTCAGGTAGAAAGATAAAATTTATTGATGTTATCTTTTAACGTGAGCTGAATTCCTCCAAATTTTCTGAATTAAAAGATAAAAATTTCATACGTATTTTATTTACTTTTTTATAAAAACTTTCAAAAAATAAAAATCGATTGAAGTTTCTTCATGAAAATTTACATATTTTTTAATTGAACGAGTTTGTAATTAATTATAATTAAAAAGGATTTAAATTTTATAAATCAATGACTTTCTGCTTAAACTAAAAAAACACATTACTCTTTCATTAAATGTAACGAGATAATTCATTCAAAAAGTCTCATGGTTTCTTAATCTATCTTTCGTAGTCTGTGCAAAGGAGAAAAATATACTCACAGCTGAGTCCTACGAAGCTCAGGAATACTACGAACACAATAAGGTATTTCATGATATTGCTTCAGTTGTCCATATGATGAGTACATGTTTGATACAGAATTTATAGAAAATTTTTGACAAAAAGAACGTATTTATGATTCAATGAATAATATATTATTTATATTATATTAAATAAGTATTGCGAAGAATCTCTGATTGATCAGGCTTCGGCGGAAAAGAAGTCTCTCCAATAACTTGCTCATCATCAGCATGCAAAGCCAATTTCTTTTTTATGATCTTTTATAATTTATGTCAAGAAATTAAGACAGCTTTAGACATACATGTCATAATTTACATTACAAATGAAAAATTAAGTTTATTGATTATGTTTATTCAATTGTACTTATATAAATCATATAGATATTAAAAAGTGATATTTTTAAATATAATAAAGTTTTCTTCAAGGTCGAATGGAAATTTAAAAAATTTAAAGCTTACTTCCTTTTAAAAACTTACTTCCTTTTCATCCAGAGAATGACGATTTCCCGAATGAGTTATCACGGTTCAAAAGTTTAGTTAGTACTCAAATGTGTTTAGTTTACTGTTAATATCAATTACTTAGAATCTTACTGTATAGAATAAATATATTATGTAAAATAAATACATTATTTGTATTTTATAAAGAAATTTTTACAGTTTTATGCAGACCATTTCAACTTTTGTGCTGCTTTCTCTGCATAACAATTAGTGGCATTCTTACTTAAATCAGATCATAATTTTGAAACTCTGACTTAACATTTCTGTTCCTTATTGATGTTACTATTTTGTAACATTTTCTTTGTAATCCTGTGAAAAATGTCTTTGATTTTTAAACAATAATGATTAAACACTTGAAAGTGTCTTAATAAATTTCCAGATATCGTCATTTTGTGATATATTTGCTGAAGAAATCTCAAAGTTAGATAAAAATTAAATAATAAGAGTTTCGTCTAATCCCTTACGGAAACTCGTTTCTAAATTCATTGGCTTACTTATTATTTTCTAAGGTCAATTTTTGCAAATGGGAGTTAATTTGATCATGACATAAGTAGATTTTAAAAGATTTCGATAATTTAGTTATTAATTTAAACTATTAAATTAAGAAAATTACTTTAGTTCATATTCTCATATAATTATTAATTTCAATTAAAATAACAGATAATAAATAATAGATAATAATAATAAATTTAATAGAATGTAAGATTTTCAAAATATATTGTTATTTCATATAAATTTTTAACTCTCTAAATCAATTTTGTATGAATGTCTATAAGCAAAACGTAATATTTAACTTCATTTAATGATTTTAGATTGTTTGTCCATTGAAACTTTACATAAAGTGTCTGCTGTTTCAATGAAAATAATAATTTATTAAGTAATTTTTATCAAGTACCTTAGAAAAAATTAGAAAACAATAATATTAAATAACAGTGACACAAATGTGATTTTCGAACTTCCCTGAAAATTTTAAGTAAATTATCTACTACATAAGAAATAATTCATTAGGTGGCATTTATTTAAAATACTAGACATCTGACGGAATATTGTGCGATAACGTTTATCTATTATATAAAAAGAGCAGTTTACAAATGTTATGCTCAGATAGAAAGAAATGATTGTCTAGGGCATACGCGGGATTCATTTAATTAAAAGCTTTAATTGGAAACTACAATTCATCTTTTAAATTCAACTTTTGACTTTAACAATTTTTCATGAGATATCAGTCTCCAACGGAGCAATTAATCTTAGTAAATGCCAAGAAAAGATTGGAGAACAAAACAAATATTTTCCTTTAAAAATATGCCAGTTATTCTAAGTTTCACACAAGTCTCAGAAGATTAAAGTTCTTAACGTAATTTTAAAAAGTTTTTCATTTTTGTCAATTTCATTTGCGTTTATCAAATTAAATGTCTCTGAAAATAAGACAGTGAGTTATTTATTTTTATTAATAGTCAAATTTTAGCAACGTACTATTCTGGAAGATAGTAGAAAATACCAAAAGAAATATGATTAAAAAATGAACTTAGTGTTCAGAAAATTAACTTTAAAGATAACTTTCTGTAATGTACAATTGTGTGACATTATTTAAAACAAGTGCAACACAATGTAAATTATTTTTTTAATTTCTATTATTAGTACACACTCTCTCTATATATTGCGTGTTCAAATTTTCAGCTGTTTGTAAATACCTTTTATTTATTCAGTAAAGATTAAACAAATTTTTTAAGCTTGCAAGGAATGATACTTGATGTTCATACAGTCTCTTTTCAAGTATTAGTTCATTAATTAAATTAAATTATTTAATTTTAGTTTTATGTAGGACAATTATACATTATTTTGTAGTGGTGCCATCTGTTGGAATCAGCAATTACTATCTCCATCTTTACATTTATTTATTTTTATTATCTTGTGAATGAGTTTATTACTTCCTTTGAAAATTCAACTTTGTAGTTTTGAAATAAATTACAGTGGGGAGATTGTAAGTTTGTATGCGTAAGAGAGATAGAGTGAGATTTTTTTTTCTAATTTAAGAAAATGAAGGAAAATTATGTGTAAGGGATTTTTTCCTATATAGTGCATTGAAAACTCTGCGTTTCAGTTGCATAAAATAATAATATAATAAATAATAAATAAATTATTAAAAACTCTATTAGAATTTCAGTATCTGATAATTTATCAAACCATTTGAACTTCTTCATGAATTTCTACAAATTAATATTTTGTTTCTAATGATATAAGTTTAATATATCGATCATCAAATGAAATTAATATTATATTTTTTTGTATTACTGACTGCAATTTTTGAATCAATAAGTATTCTTAATTATCCATTATTTAAAATGTTTCATTAAAGATTTCTTTAAGTTCGTGATTATCAGGGAATAAGTTTGTTTTTGCAAACTTTACTGTCTCACAATACCTTTTATTAGTTTGGTTTATTATCTATAATTTAAACTTATCAAGTTAAACACAATGCTTTCTTAATAGCGTTTTTAGAAATTTCATTACCTAATTTTTCATATCAATTTCTTTTATGTTATGCTAATTTTCTCAAAAATTACAAAGTTCTTTGTAGGTAAGTACACATTAGAAATTTTTTAATGAAATAAAATAAACTCCCTAAAACCTGATTATTACTAATAACTTTATTTTATGTAACATCTTATGGAAAAGTGTTTATTGGATTTTTATCTACAATTAGTCGTTATTGATTAAAAACACGTTCATTAAAAATAACATTAATTTTTTAATGATAACTGAATTCTTCGCAGAAATTAATTGTTTAAAATATTAAAATTAATATAGTAAAATTTTAAAAGTACAAATTAGAATGATGTACTTAATTTGTTGAAAAAAATATTTTTTAGCATGATTTATCAAAATAAATTAAACATATTATAGATACATATGAAAATAAATTAAGAAAAACGACTTTAGATTGTTTTACAAAATGAACAAATTCTTTCACTGAAAAAGTCTCACTGTTTGAAAGAAGGGAGCTTATGGGATTCACTCAATTGTGGAAAACAACTGATTGAAATGAAATACGATATAATTATTGTAATAGTTAATTGTTCAAATTATAATTTGTGAAAATGTATTATTTTGCTTACAATTTTGTTAAGAGAAATTATAAAGTACGTACATCATTTTACTTATTTTTATTTAGAAATATAAATTTACTCAGAATCTATTGTAGGTATACGTATGAAATTTGTCTAAAACCATAAATATGAAACATGGTGTCGAAATGATAGTGCTTCCAAGCCACAGTTCCGAAATTCCACTTTCAACACCTAATTTGCAAAAACTAAAACCATGTGTTTTTAAATGTTTGGAGCCAACCATCTACAATTTAAAATTTTGCTCTCAGTTTCAAAGCAAAGCAGTTGGATTTTTCTTTAATGACATTATCCTTAACAAGAAAGCCCATTCCTGTCAATTTTTTTCTGCCAAGCTATCAAAACGTTTTCCAGTTCAGAATACTTCACTTTTCTATAGTATTCTAGAAAGGGAGAATTTTTTATGGTACTCTTTTACATTTACAAGGATTTCTTTCGAGTCTTTAAAATTGTAGAGGGATATAATTTTTGACAATTTTGTCTTATTTAATATTTTTTCCTACTTTTTTTAGAATTTTCTTTTATATTTCGACTGATAAGCACATTCGTTTCTTTGACTGTTACAGATACGTGAAGGAATCGGCTCAAACTCCCTTTCAACGAATGAAACATAAATTAAGTTAATTGAATGAAAAGGAAAAAAAAAAACAATTATAGAATAACAGAGCTCAAACTTTCAAATTTTTTCCCTTCTGTGTTCTTATGTGAGGGATGTACAAAAGCCTCATTCTACACCACAGTATTTCCCCATCAAATGTCTGTTCCAACAATGTCTAGCATGATTGTCTGGGTCGTTACATTCTTCAAAAATGTATCCATATCTCTTGAGTTTCATAAAAAAAAGACAAATAAAAATATCAGATCATAAAAAATAAAAAAATAAATAAAAAAATTGTTGAAAAATGTTTTTAGTAAGATATTTTTCAAAATTTTAACTCGTAAATAGGAGTTAAAATTACTACTGCGTCTATGGGGTCAGTATAAGGACAAGCTATTAGTTCGTAAAAACGTTAGTATTCATAAATTATAGATTCGAAAAAACTAGCATCTTTTGTAATACGTTTTAAAATTCACGATTTACTTCATAATCAGATATTAACACAATTTTAGTTATATATAAAGCAAGATGACTAATATATTTGTGTATTTATTTTTTAAACAGTACATATATTTTTAAAATACAAACATCAAATTCTAAATAATAAAGGCTTACAAATATTTGTTTCAGTGTCCAACTTTGTAAACATACATCTTACAAACTGAAGTACAGTTATCAGGAATGGAACACATTCGTCCATGTTTTGTAGAAGTCAAAAATTTCTTTCAACTTCTTTACATGGTATTTATTCTGTAAATAAAATAATGAAGATATATAGGTTAACATTTGATTTAAACACAGTTTTAAGAAATAAGGGAAGTAGTCACGAGGAAATGAGAAAAAATATCTATAGGAAGGAAGAATAAGATTTGTAAGGATGGAGCAGAAAATGTTATGAAACAATAAAAATAAATTGGTTCTGTGTACTAGAATAATCAATGCTTGGGAATAAAAGTTTAGAAAATAATATTTATTTTGCAAAATAAAAGAAGAATCGTTACACAGAAATATATTTAAAATATTCATATATGGATAAAAGTTTTTATTAACATGTCATACAGTTTCACAAAATACTTAAAAATATACTTGCATACATTCTATTGTATATTTAAAATGTTTATGCAAATTATCAATTATTTAACTTATTCACGTAATACAGGTAGTGGTATTGACAGCTAAATTCAATGTGTGTAAATAAAAAAAATCTGCATTTTTTCAATTGGAAAATTTTGTATTGATACCCTTGCTACTTAATTTAGTGAAAGTTAGTCAAAATTGTGTGTCTGTCATTTTCAGGTATGGGTCAGATGTTTTCTACTTTGATATCTTTTTCATATAAATTGGTATTTTTAAATGATATGTATTGCTTGCATAGTTAGATGTATTTTGTTTACAAGGCAATTCACAATACTTTAAAAATGCATCTTTCCGAGGATTGTAAAAATTATTACTACTCGGTAAACAAAAAAGTTTTTGCCATTTTTAATGACCAAAAAAACATGACCTACAGAAATTATAGCCTATTGTTTATCATCGAAATAATCACCATCGGCGTCTTGCAGTTTCTGCCACTGTATCTCCAGTTGTCCAATCCCCTTGCTATAAAACTTGGGGGTTTTGGAAGTAAAGAATTTCGTGAGTGCCTGGCGCAAGTCTGCTTATTTAGGTGAAGAATTTTATACCAAGATGATTGTCCAGGGATAGGGAGAGTTATCTGTTATATGATGGTGCAAAGTCAGGTGAGTAAGGAAAATGGCACAAAGTCTACCAACAAAACGCTGTATGGTATTATTGGCCTCACGAGAGACATGCAGCCTCACATTATCAAACAAGAACAGTATACCGTTGGGATTAACCAGTGCTGGCTCATTCTGTTGCAATAATTGTTCCAGACAATTCAATTGCTGCGACTCCGTCGTGACTGTTTGGGCTATTGGTAGTAGTTTATAGTGACCACATTATGTCTATTCAAACACACAAAGCATAATCTTGCCAGGGTTTATAGGTGTTTTATATGCACTGTGCGGGACAGTATCCTGAGTTGATAATGTTGTGGTGTCCTTCACAGCATTATCCCCAAACGCTTGACATATTTGACAGTTTAATGCTGCAGATGATGAGTCCACTTTGAAATCAAAAATAAACACCTGAAAAGGTCCTTAGACACATCTATTTATTTTCATCTGTACGAGCTACGATTGATGAATGTGTGTGGTGGATCTGATTTTATAATGACTAATATTCATGATCTCGACCGACCGGTATCTCAACCACGTCATACACTAATTTGCATTCTCATTCTTACTGCATTCAATGTCATTGCGAAACTTTCTTGTTTTCCTTTTATTTTCTGTATTACTTCATTAAATTTACAATCTTAAAATATCCATAATAATATCCAATTAGAATTTATTAAATTTCCGTCTAAGTATTTATTCAAGATAAACTATTTTATTGTATTATGTTTCATCGTAAATCATACAGATTACTCGGTAAATTATATCACAGACTTTATTTAGAGCACATTAAACTATTCGCAATAAATTATGTTCTTATAAACTAATCGCTTTATTCCTTACTTATATATATATATGTTTTATAAAAGTGTAATACTAAAAGTAGATTTACTTTTAGGGCACATGCAAGAAGGACAAGGAACTGCTCTGTAATTCACATGACAACCATCGGCACATTTGGGAGGAGCGCATGCTATCTGTCGCTTCTTGCGACCTGAAATATATTAAAAAAATAATGATTTAAAATTCCTGTTGAAATTAATATAACTATATAAATTCAATCAAATATTGAAAATGCCACAATTGTTCGACATAATGTATTACGACAGTAAAATGTTATTGTATTTCGTTAACTAATGAATATTTTAAAATCAATTCCAATAGATAATCTAAAATGAATTTCATTACTGTAATTTGTATAAAATTATATCACGAACCTATATTTATAAATTCTAAAGCACGTTTATGATAGAAGAAAAAGATCATATTTTCATTTCGCAAATCATTTTAAAAATCTAATAATATTGTACAGCTATCCATTTTAGATTAATCTTCTGATACAATTTACTATAAATACAAAACTGAAACAAAAAAATCTTTAAAAATGTATTGAACATAACAATAAACAACCAATTTTTCAAAAGCATTTAAACTTCTTGAAGCTTAATTCGAAAGCTAGAAAACTAATAGTTTGATCTCTCGCCTTCTTCTCTAATTATTTTAGTTTTGAAAAAATGAAAGAAGAATTCACAAAGAAAAAGAGAAAAAATATCTATAAGAAGGAAGGAAGAAAGGAAGGAAGGAAGGATAAAAGATTTATAAAGATGGCGCAGAAAATGTTATGAAATATTAATAAATCGATTCTATTCTAGAGTCATCACTGTCCAGGAATAAAAGTCGGGAAAACTGTGTCTATTTTACAATATGAAACGAGAAAAAATATATGCACATATATTTAAAATATTTTAAAATATTCACATGTGGATAGCAGATTTTATTAACAATGTCATACAGTTTTACAAAAATTGAAAAATGTATTTGCATATACATTCTTAAGAATTTAAATTGTTTATGCAAACTATTAATTATTTAATGTATTCATGTAATATAGGTGGTGGTAGCTACAGCTACCCTGAGAGTGCTTAAATGAAAAAAATGTGCAAGTATTTTCAAAGGTGAAAATTTGTCATGATACCCTGAGTAAGTAGGAGAAATGCTTACGTACACGTTTCTATCTTTAATAACAAATAAAATATAATTTACTAGACTTGCCGTTTATTATATAACGCTACTTACACTGTTTCCAAAATATGGAGTTTATAGAATTGTGTGTGTGTGATACTTCGTACTGAAATGTTATTAAATATAATCGGCCCTCATTCATTAGCAGTTGTAAAAACAGATGTTTCCTGCATGGCTTTATTAAGGATCATATATTCATATAATGAACCTTTAGTAAAGAAATGAAATTGTTTGGAAGTCAAGTTTCAGTACGAATTGTGACAAAATTTATAGCAGCCAGCAACTCAACAACTATATAATTTCTGCTCTATCCTGTTCACTAACTAATAAATAGATGCACTTATTTATTAGTTAGTGATCAGTCTTGTTTAGATCAACAAGGATTCTGAACACAGGAAGGGATTGGAGAGATGTTTTCAAACGAATCTCAAATCTAATCACAGCTGGTCCTTCATCAGGAGAGATGGTATCAGGTGCAAATAGATACGCATTTCGATCAACTCTTATTTGTATTTAATTGACGGTACTTCAGACAATGGAGATTAGATTTTTATTTTGTAAGAACAAGTACTTTAATCCTTATTCAAGCTCTTCGCTATGATTAAAAAAGATAAGACACAATTGCATATGACTGAAATTTTTCATAATTTTCTTGATATAGAAAGTATTTAGTTTCTGAACAGGCCTTCTGCTCTTCAATATTACACCAATAGAACATTTTTTTTTAATGGATGCCTTATACAGCTATTGACTTTTGACATCGTACAATAATCTCAACTTTCGAAGAATTATAACATCGTGCTGAACCTGCACTGGCAGTTGTATCCGTAGATGATATTTTATCTCTGATTCAATGTCCATAGGATAGCCATCGGCAATGCCAAATGACTCTTATAGTCACTAGAAGTAGTTATTTTGATTACTAATTTCTAAGGATTTCTGCTTCCACATTTTATTTGAATCTATTTATATCCCAAGTTTAATACATCTGTTAAATATATTTAATTTGTTATTTGGCGTTTTTTTGTGAATAATTTTATTGGCCAGTAGCATATCTGTCATTTTAAACTAAGCCCGATGTTTGTTTATGCACCAGAAACAAATATAAAAATTGATTGTTTGCAATTTATTTTCAGTGCTTTGAAACTACAAGTAGAAATTCATAAAGTTTAAGTTAAATATTTTCTATTTAGATTTCTTTTTCACACAAATTTTTATTTTCAAATCATCGCGTGTATATTGCTCGCATAGTTAGATGCATGTTTTTGACCAAGAAATTCAATACAGAATAAAATATATCTTTTATCTTAAAAGTTATTACTATTTTCAGTACTACTTATTTAAATTTACAATTCGTAAAATTCCATAATAATATCTTACTAGGACCTATAAAATTTCCATTAAGTACTGACATTAAATACTTATTTAAAATAAACTATTTTATGACATTAAGATTCATCGTAAATACCACGAGTATACGAGTGGCATAGCAAGATATTTAACAAAAATTCTTCCCTATCATATCCATGATCAATAATTATTTTATACTCCAATGGGTTATAAAATCTACAATAGCACTCGACAGAAAGATATAATCGATAAATAGATAGATATAATTCCACAATCAATAAAAAATTTTTCAACAAGCCATTAATAATTATGGTACGTGGCATAATTTTTCTTTTTTTTTCTTTATATTTCTTCATTAATATTAGTTTATACTAGAAAATAAGTGATTTGAAATCTAAAAATATTTCAGCAAAAATAGAAACAGATCCATATTTTCATTAAATAATATAAATTATTTTAACATGTTTGACTTTGCTAATTTATTTCAAATAAAATTTTTCTGTGTATAAAAGTTATCTGTTGTATCTAAGAAACATAAGAACGGTTATATTGAAAATTAATATGAAATCAAATTATGAAATAAGGAATAGTATTAGTTGTCAATATGTTAATAAAATAATATTAGAAGAAATGTTTTAATGAAAAAAAAAAAAAAAAGATGTAAGTATAAATGCATTTTTAGACATTTAGAAAATGAATTTACCCAAACAAAAGTAAAATGATCTTGAAAGAGATCCACATTGAAAGGAAAGTTTGATCTTATAACTAAAATTTTTGTGTATTAAGACGTTCTGTCAATGAAGTCCTATTTACAAATAAATCAAAACATATTTTAAGCATAAATAAATATATTGACAGCTCATAGTAGCAGGAATAGCTTTTTTTTTCAATTTAGAGCATATATTAAAGTGAGAAAATTATATTTTATGTTTGTAGCATCGCGTCTCAGAAGTCATTATAGATTTCATTTAAACTAACAAATATTAATTTATTTGAAACTTAAATTTCAAATTAGTAGTAGGTTTATAGAAAAAACTATATTTTCAGTTAGTAGAAAAGTTTCAGAATTTTCTATGGATTTGATATAAATTATTATCTACTTATTTATTTGAAAATTAGAATTTTATGTTAGTATTTATATATTTAGAGAATTATGTTTTAAGTTCGAAAAATAATTTCAGAAGTCATTAATAGATTTGATATGAAACTCTTCACACATGAAGTCAATAAGTTAAAAAATATTTTACCATAAGACTTTAATCCTTAATTTAGACGATTAAAAATAACTATTCTAAAAATCATATCTTAGTAAAATTGTAAAATACATTACATTGTAAAATATTTGTGTTAACTGTTTATTGGTTGCAGCAGTTTAATATTTTAAGGAGTACTTACATGAGCATAAGGAACATCCTACAATGGGCGTGATTTTGATGCAGCCTGGATTACATTTAGGTATACCACATGGTTTTGGAAGAGAAAACATTGGAATTTGTAGTTCCATCAAATCTGCATCTGGTTTTTTTGCACCTGAAAAATAAGTAAAGTTTTAAATCTAAAAGAATGGTATGTTTTCTGTATGAGATAAGAATCATACAGAAAACAAAAGAAGGAAGAGAAACCGTTTGGTCAAGGCAATTAATATAGTAGAAATTATTTGCATTAAACTTTATTTTACATAGATATGTATTTAATGGAAATTTAATTTTATTATGGTTCCATAATATTTCAATATTTAAATTGATTTTAATTATGGACATTACGTTTAAAAAAAATTTAAATACATTATTTGCGTCGTAGAAAAAATAAACATATGGGCATAGTAGGCCTTGGCCTCACTTAGTTGTAGTGACACAGAGAGAGAAGTAAAAAATATTTCTAAGTTCTTTTCATGAAATGTTTATTGCAAATTATCTACATTTTTTTATCACTGATGCGAGAATTCATCTTTATACAATTGATATTCATAGCATTAAAATATTATGAATTATAAAATATTGCAGTTATATATAAGTTTTCCTTATACTCATATCCTAAATTATCATTTTGTTAAAAGGAGAAACACTTTTCATACACAAAATGTAGGTTATGTAAAACAAAGAAACTTAATTTGGGGTTAAAAATTAAGTTTAATTAAAAAATAAAGATTTTAATTTAAAAATAACCATCTGATTTCAAATAAATACAATTAAAATTAAATATCTCTTAAACAACAATTTTAATTACTTATCAAAATAAAAAATTTTAATTAAATCTTTATTTATAAAAATTAAAAAATAAATATATTTTATAACAAAGAAAAAAAATTGAAAAAAAGATAAAAAAAAAAAAGAATCACAGTACTTGTTACAAAAAATATTTTTAAACTTTTTCACAAGCGAAGTAGCTTAATTTTTTTTAATTACTTGAATAAATAATTATTAAATAACTATATAAAGTTGGATTTATTTAAAAGTAAAATAACCAATTGAAAGTCTCTCTTATTTGTTAAACAAAACAAAATATTTTTACTGCCTGCCTTAACAACATATTTATGTTAAATTTTCATCATAATGATTACTATAACATATTTAACGAATTTGTAACACTGTTATATTCAAGAAACAGTTGCTATTGTATATTTTGATCATAAAATAATGTTTTGATTATTATTTATAAATATTCTTCTAAAATATCTTTGTTTAGATACTTCATTTTAGCAATTATCATTGTATATAAACGTATTAAATTTTATCTTTAAATATGGGTAATCTCTTATATAATAATCTTAAACTTTGCTATTTATGATATGAAAAAAATGTATCTTAATGAACAAGAAAATAAGGCAACAAACATTGTTTACAAAAAGATACTTAATAATTGATTAAGACACTAAAAAGGAGATACGTTTCAGTTATATTTAATAAGTTAACTACATTGATTTAGGTATATATACACTTATGAGATATAATGGAAATTAAAATGTAATGTAAATAATTTTAATATATTAAAACGTATAAAATAAGTGATTTTCTATTAATTCATCAACTTAGATGGAAAGGTGCAAAGAATTTACATTTTTGTGAATTATTAGAATTCAAGGAAACAAGCAAAAACATACAGAGCAGTTTTGAGTTTGAGTGCTTATTCAAGCAATTACTAAAAAGAGAATTCATAAGAATTTTTCTATCTAACTTTACACTGACTTGTTACTTATCTTTAATCACAAATAAATATTTTCATTTAAAAAGGAAAACATTTCCGTGAAACTTAACATTTTTATCATAATAAAAAAAAAGAATTGATTTTATATACCTTTGATTTTCTTTTCAAATTAAAAGAGAAAAAAATACTCACAGCAAAAGCCTGCTATGCTCAACAATAAAATTGATGCAATCATGAACTTCATATTGTTACTTTAAGTGTTGGTATAAGAGGCAGGAAACTTGTAGCACTATTTATGGAAATCCTTCCAGTGACGCCTTTGAATTTTTATGAATTCTTTATATGATAATTTAATATATACGTGATTTGAACGTTCTTGAATAAACATTACAAAACGGAGCTGATTGGTTAAACTTTTTAGTGGAAATAGAGGCTCTGAAACATATCGTCTAATATCATCATGGATACATTTTTTGTTTAGTTCATGTCAAGAAATGAACACAGCTTTATCAATACGTATCACGTCTTCTGATCTCCTTTTGTGAATACATAAATTATGTAGACAACTTAAAACGCATTGTCTGTAAATAGAAAGAAATTTTCTAGAAGGTAATGAAGTAGTTCTAGTTTAATTTTTCTTGTTTTGTTATGAAGCAAATGTAAAAACAAGAAAAAATAAATAAAAACTAGAAACCATTATGTGGTTATCACATAATCTCCTAAATTTAAATTTGATTGAAAGAAAATAATCCGGTACTGTTAATTACGGCTTTATCTATTCAGAGAAAAAGTTGAGTTTATTTAAATAATTTAAATATTTTGATAAATATTTATAAGTTTAATATGCCTTAATCACAAATGATGGATTTGGATTAAAATAAAATTTGAGGGTTATTCTTGTCATACTTTTTACATTTTCTACTTTTAAACTGTTATAAATGTAAAAAAGTGAGGAAATAATTTGTCGATAATCGAAGAGATTAAACACATGAATATTTTGTAGGAAATATTTTTTTTCCATTATTCCAATTTCCATGCAGAATCAATCAAATTTGTAACTTAGATTGTTCTAACATGTAGAACAAATTGACTGTTAATAAAAGCAGTATAATAAATAGTAGCAAACACTTTTAAAATTCTATTTTAAAATGCTTATCACTTAATTTTGAGAAATTAGAATTAAATAAGTATTATCCATTCCTTTTCCTTCCACTCTTACTTTCAATTAGTCATCAAAAAATTATTTCAAGGCTTTCATACGTTAACTGAAATATCAAACAATATTTCATAAACTAAATACTTGTTATATTTAACCCTCACAAAATAAGATTATTGAAACATTGATAATTTTTGAATCATAAATTTTACTTCTAATGAATTAAGTAATATATATTTAACTTTCCCATAAATGTCCAATAACATTTTCATTCAGCCTCTTTTGATTTATATTTGTTCAAATTTAAGGAGTTAGAAGTTGAACTATATTAAAAATATTATTTGCCACTTTTACCTGTTTGAATAATAATAGATATTGTGTAATATACATAGAAATTTATGAATTTTCTTTTTTGCTACCGACAGCATTTCACAATAATTAGGGATGGAATATGTATCAGTTTAAGAACATTACTTGTTTTTATTAGTACATTGACCAAGAATTGTTAATGGAGAGATACTACTTAATCAATATACATAATGCAAAGTACATGATTCATTAATAACTCGATTTCGGTTTGTCCGATTGTTAAGCTCGGGCTGAGTATATATATATAGAAAAAACCAAACATACTAAATTAAATTTATTACCGGGAATACAGCTCAAATTGGCAGTTAGCAAAACCGAAAACAGTAACAATCTGCCTACTGTTTTCGGTTTTGCATAACATTTATGCAAACTTATAGTTAATTATTCAAGCAATCCTTGCTTCCACAAAATATTAAAAATAAAATTAAATACAAAGTTAATGGATAATATATGCCAGCCTGGCTGCTAGCTGGTTCACCATATCGATAATATTTCCAATTTTTTAATATTTGTATCTTTATATGAAAAATATTTCCATTAGGATATTAAGAAAGTTATAAATTATTTTTACGATAAATTATAGGCAGCGTTATTACAAAAATATTTAAATGCATAAGCACAACTTTTTGATTACCAACAAAATATTCTGATTTTTTGTTTAAAATACAGGGTGAAAGGTAATAAAAACCACTTCTGACTTACATACCTATAATTTAATCGTAATTTTTTTATCAAGAGATTTGAGTGATGAAAAGACTGATCATTTTTATCACTAACAAAATTATCATAGCTTAACTTTGAATTTTTAGAAGTAAACTTTTCTTTTGAGAATTGATTTCGAGAACAAACAAGACTAGTTTTATAAAATATATAAAAAATGATTCAGAATAAAACGCTAAAGAATATTTTACGAATCTCGGATAAATTTTTAATAGCTTCTTCAATCGTACTATACTTTATCTGTACTACGGGAAAGACAGATAAAGTTAGTCCTTCAATTTCAAAATCAAAACTAATATAACGTATAAATATTATTACAAATGTTTCACGATAGATTATGCTTCTAAAAGAATACATTTACAAGTAAATAAATTCTGGATTCTTGCAAAAGCTAATAAATTCATTCGAAAATGAAATTTAATATTTTTATGTTAAGACATTTTACAATAGTATCAACAAACATTTTACATAATACTAAACCAGCCTAAAAGAGATGACCTAATGTTTTTTCCATTTTCATACTTAATTTTCTAAATTAAGCTCTTAATATATAAAAGCTTTATACAATAATATATATAAAGCTTTTTTTGATACATAAAGGAAAAACAATATAATATATGTAGGAAGTAGGGAATAAGACTTGTAAGAGTGATGCATAGTTTTTATAACTACAAAAGGGTCATTCAAGCATTGAAATTCTTACGAGAATCGCGAAAACACATACTTTCACTTTAATCATACTTTAACTTTTAATCTACATTAAAAATTATAAACTACTTTAACTTCTTAATTTAACTCGTAAAATTGTTCTTATTACTTTTGACAGCCATATTTTTCTGTATTTAATATTTATTTCTTATTGTATTGCTTTACCTATTATCCATTGTATTGCTTTGCTTATTTTTCAATGTGTTACTTTGATTCTATTTATTTCAATTTTGATATAGTGGTATTTTCTTCTTATATAGACACTCTTCGGGAGAATAGCACGAATACTTTTAGAAATTTACCATTCGTGCTAGTCAGAAAAGAGTGTCTTATTTACATAGTTGACCATCTCCCTCTTGATGAAGACATGGTCTCTATGTCTTTCCCTTTTACTTATATTTATATTATATTATATTGTTTTTCTTGCTTTATTTCTTGATTTTGTCTTATTGACACTGAATTGTATAGTTTCTTCTTTGTTTTTTCCCGATCTTTTAATTCTTACTTACTTTATATATATATAGATATATAGGTATAGCGACATATATATATATATATATATATATATATAACAAATTTCCACTTAAATAATGTAATTAGAAATTATTTCAATTTACTACATCAATTTATGGATTACTAAATTTAATATTTATTTTTAATTTTTGAGAATTTTTTATTTCTAATCTAAAAAATAATCTTATATAGAGTGTTGATGCAGATTGGTGAACATCAAGCATTAGCGAATTTTTGTTGTTGAATCTATTGTTGAATGCATCCTTTGTCAGGTTGCATGCTGGCATAAATTTTCAATAGATATAATTTCTAAAATTTTTAAATAAATTTTAGAAATGTTCTATTATATCTTTAAAAAATATGCTATGAGAAAGAGAGAGAGATTAATTTATATGATTTAATGAATAAAAAAATAAGAGATTTGACATTACATTTACAATTTTTTATGTGATTGAAGCTAACATATTAACATTATTAAAATTCAGATGTATCGTTCATTATATTTCAGAAGGGTTTGGAGCAATGAATAGAACAAATGGACACGTAAGCCAACTTAACAAATAGGATACCAAACTTAGAAGATCTTGTACCCCATTCAGTAAAAAATAAAATCTAAATTTAGGGAATGTTCTGATTGCATATCGAAATCTAGTTATAGACAGATTTAAATTGGTTTTCTTTTAACAATGTGCAAGATACGTCTTATTAAAAAATAGTTTTTAAACAGGGAAAGGTGATACACCTGTTCACTAAAATTTACTTATTACACTGCCTTTTTTTCTTCAATTTCTTCTTTACGCATTAAGGGAACAATAATGCATTTCAAACAGTCATTGAACAAAAGCCAAAACAAATAGTGGTTCAGCCAAAAATTCTAAGAAAGGCATTTTGTTTTATTAGTTACATGAAAAGCTTAATTAAGATGTTGAATGTTAACTTTCCAAACACAATCAAGATCATTGTCGATAGTCATATAAGAGTTTAATGAAATACAGTTGTGAATTTGTTCTTAATAGTGATCTGCAATTTGCGCTTTTTGGTCTATTTTTATAAAATGCAATATACTAACTTATTTGGTAAACTATTGGCCATCATTACAGTTCATTGTTTCCTATTGCACGTATTTATTACACGAAAAAACTATAATTCAATGATTTTCAATAGAACAAAACTACTTATGTTGCTTCTCTTATAGTATAACTTTTATGAGTTATTTTACAAAATATAAATTTTAATTTCTCTTAAAATTGCCATAAATATGCCATAAACAAATTTCCTAGTTGCAGAAATGGTCACAAATTTGATGTTAATTAAACATTTAAGTCATTAAGCAAATGTGTACACATTAGCTTAATGAATGTACAATGCATTAACAGTCATTAGCTTAATGACTATATATTAGCTTAATAACTGTCAATGCAAGTACACATTATCTAATGTGTACTTGCTGTTTAAAAAGGAATATTCGCCCTCATTGTTGCCAGAATTTTCTGAGAATGTCAATAAACTGTATGTAATTATTATATCTGTCTGTGTATTTATGTATTACGTTTTGCAGATGCTTTAAAATTGGAGCAACAAACCAATAGTCTTACTTTTACTTTAGAAATTTTATATTTAATTTATTACTTTCGTTAAAATTTTTATCAGTTTTTAATATTGATGATATCAGCTTGCAAATTAATTTTCATATAACATTTACAAAAATTGTTTTCGTTGAAAATCTTCTGTTGATATTTAAGTGTGGGACCTGATATTGTTTTTACTAAGCATTTTTTAATATTTTTACTAATCATTTTTAAATTTCTGGTATTAAATTTCCAAATTTATCAAGTGAAAAAAAATACTATTTTTTTACGTTATCACTAGCTTTCTGTAAACTACTTTTCTGGTAAACAAGCTTACATTATAATTTGTGAAGATAAAATAAAATTTTTTTTTCAAACATATCAAATTCTCATAAGATTCTCATGCTGTTCTCATAAGATTCTATTTATAAGCTGGAACAGTTTATAAATAGATCATATGCGTTTAAATAAAAACATAAAATTAAAAAAACATATGACCATATATTTTTATTTATGTAAGATTTTTCATATTTTGCTACTTTTTCTATTGTCTATATATATATCAAAATATGAGAATATTTTGTATATATATTATGTATATATATATTCTCATATTTTGATTGATACATATTGATTTTAATGGAACGTAAAAATTGTATAAATCTAACCATAAATTTAATAGTTGGTGTAATAGATTGTGACTAACACATGAAAATAGGATAAAATTTTTATTAACATCAGGCAGTTAACCAGGCTGTTAAGTCTCAGATTTTAAAGTAATAAAAGTAGACATTTTGATTTGCAATAACACTTTTGTTTGCAATTGAATCTAAGGGTAGCTAATACAACATGTTAATATACAACATAAATGTTTTTTAGATATTAACAAGGTGTATTTTATAATTTTTAAATAATTTTAAAAGTTTTCTTTGCCTAAAGAAAACATTTTGATTTTTTGTGAATCATTTCAAGAATTGTTTTTGATTAAAAAAAATGTAATATTAAAATAATTTTAGAATTAATTCAAAATTTGAAATACAAAATTAAATATATTATAATTTAAAATAAAATTTTTTTTTAATTTTAATATATTTTTTACTGTAACTTTTTATATAGATTATTGTTTCAATTGTAGAGCTTTGAAAAGTTTAAATTCCTGATTCTCGGAGCTGGACAGTTTTATATGAAAAAACTATATTATGACTTATGTATAAAAATAACTTCTAACTTACTTTATGTACTTGATTAATGTACTTAATGCTTTTCTTTCTATCAAGTTTCTATGATAAATTAATACTTATTATGAACATTATAATAATCGAAATATCAAAGTTGATTTTATGAAAGCAATCTATTAAAACCTTTATAAATATAAGGAAAAAATGCTAAAGAGGAAATTTTTTTCACGACGAAAATATAGTGAAGGCAAATAACAGTATCTGGCTCTTTTGATTAGCATTAATTTAAAATAAGTAAACCTGTAGAAAATATTCCATTTGATGAACCTTGTTAAGCATCTACAATATTGATGAATTTAAAATGTTTTCTTTTTTTTTTTGAGTCTTAGATACAGACGTATGGTTTTGTCTAATGGTAATTTTTTATAAAGAATGTGGAATGTTTTCTGATGTTATTATTTATGTTTCCAGAATGTTATTCTTAAATTGGATAACTGCCTTGAAAAAGTTAAGCATTAAAATGTTTTTGTAAAAGTTTACATAAAAGTTTTCTCAAAATTAATGCAAGGTTTGAATTAAATGGAAAACACAGCTTTTAGTCTTTTGATTAAAATTTTTCATTGAATCATAAAATACCTAGGGCAGGATTATTTATGTAAAATTCGCATCAGGCAAATAGCCTCCATGGCTTTGTTCGTACATACGCACTCTTTTATCAAAACGTTTCGGCACCTTTCTGTTAAATTATGGCCGAATTTTATTCATGCAGCATTTAGTTTCCTCTTGTGTTATATGGGTGGTTTTGTGTTTGTTGACATGGACCTTTGATTTTAAATAACCCCATAAGAAGAAATCTAATTGGATTAAATCACAGAATATAAGGGTTAATTTTTTCTGATCACTTAAACGAGAGTGTTCACAATGAGGAAATGTCTCATGCAGTAACTGAATTGTTTCACTGGCGATATGACATGTGACATGCACCGTCATGTTGAAATCACATTTTGTCCTAATCAACAGCATCCAATTTCGGCAGAAAGAATATGTTATTATGTAGCATAAGTAATAGTTTTCATCAGAATCACATTAAAAAAAGAATAGTCCAGTTATGCCTCCAACCAGAATTCCGCATTGAACAACACTTTCACTGTTTTCACTTAACTGTTTAACTGTTTTCAGTGCCCTTAGCACACATTTGTTATTCATCATTTACATGTGAGTTCTCCGAACTCTATTCTCAGCAATTTTGAGAATTAACTAAGTCATTAAGGTGATAATATGTTTCATCGCTTGATTTAAGATAATTTTCCTCGAAAAATCATCATCCATTTCTTGTTTATTAAACCATTCTACAAATTTTTCTTCATGGTTATTATGCTTCAGTTGTTGTGTTAGTTGAATTTTGTAAACTTATGACGCGAATATTTTGAGAGTATACGCTGTAAAGTGCTATTTGAAATTTGCAATTCTTGTCCATGATGCTGAATTCATGTTTCAACTCACCAACTGTCTCATGTACTACTTCTATATTGATATTTGAATGGTTTGTTTTTCGACCAGCATGTTTAGCGTCTCAAATTGATCCAGATTTCTTGAATTTTTCAATCAATCTTTTCATACTTGACAAGGTTTAGATCCTATTTTTTTAATTTTTGAACTGTGACTATCAAAATTTCATTATTTCTTTCAAATTTTGTTACACGTTGTTAATTACAATGGATGATCCGTTTTTACCAAACCTAAACTCTCAATTGACAAATTTTTCTATTTAATATTGCCAATAATTTTTTGAATAATAATTGCAAACTCAAAATCTGCGTTAATTTTGGGCCACTTATTAATACATAAAAAGAAGAACAAAACATGGGCTAAATTTTATTCATTCTATTATCAAACATTTTTCGGAAATAAATTCTAGAATTGTCCTAAAATGAATTAACTTCGAAATCAATTAAAGATTGAAGAAAATTTCCCATGAATCAAGAGTGTATGTCAGATACTCGAAAGATAACTATTGAATTAATTTTAAAGACAAACGATGATTACAAAAAAATTTGATTATATTACTAAATGAAAATTCAAAAAACCAGTTCTTAAATTTTTTTCAAAGCATGCTTGCAAACTTAATCCTTAAGTAAACTGATGAAATACTAAGACACAAAAACAGATTATGTGTCTTAGTTTGATTTAACATTAAATATGCTAAAAACTACATATACATTTTAAGATTTAGTGACTAAGAGATCAATGTTTGTGTGTATTTTACATTTAAATTCGAAAAAATGTGAGATTTTTGTTAATTTATAATTACATTGAGTTTCATTTCTAATATTTGTTGAAGTTCATAGGAAGATATTTTAATACTTATCAATAATTATAAAAGAAAGTTTTCATTTACTGTAACACATCAGGAGGAAAATATTTATTTTTATTGTGAAGTTAAATATACTTACAGTCATATATTTCAAAATATAAATTTCACGTAAAAATAAAAGTGATATTTTTTTAAGAGAAACTAAAAGATACATAGCAACTGATCATATAAAACATTTTAAAAATAAAAGTGATGATTCAAATGTTGCAAATAATTTTTTTGAAGAAAGTCAAATTATTTGTAAATGCATGTGAATTCAGGCAAACATTTTAGAACACCTCATAAGATATGAATACATTCATTTATTCATATAACTGATTTAGAAACACAAATCAGTTATATGAATAAATAAAAAAAAATGATATAAATATTGAAACAATGTATCAAATAATAATTAAAAAATTTTTTTAAATAAATGTTGATAAATGACTTTAGTGTAAAAATAATGTATCTATTTAATTTATTAGTATTCTAAGTTTTATATTTATTTAATATAATTTCTTTAATTACACATAATTGTAAAGTTTATTCTAACATTTCTTCTAATTAATAGTAAATGTCAACCAAAATTAAAATTAATCTTGATTCAAATTGCTTGAAGAAAATAAATAGATTATTAAAATGAATATCTATAAGTTTCAATAAATCTTTATTCAGATAATTTTGATTTAAGATATTATTTTGATAAAATTTAAAATAGAAAAAAGTGAATATAATGTAATGATTTACTGGTTATTAAATAATATAATATAATTTATTTAAAATTATGATACAATTTACTATAAAAATGGTACACTTATTTTTCTGCAAGCACATGCAGAAATTAAATGGATATAAACATGAAATATAGAATGTACTATGAAATAACTTACGGCTATAATAACTAATGCTTTATTATTTATATTAAAATATAACAGGGCTTATTGTAGTCATATTTAGCATATTTAATTAAGCTTTCTCTTTTTTTCAAATATTGTCATAAAATGTTTTTACCATTTACTATCTATATAAATCAAATAGTCAATATTTATAAGCCATAATATCATGTTGTGCAATATATATAAATTTGTCACAATTATTATATTACACATTTAGCACACTATATAAAATTACACTTTGTGCATTTTCAAATTTATATTATCATAATTACTATTTTAATGAAATTAACAAAAAATATATCTTTAAAGAAGGATTCATCAGATCATGTTTAAATAATACTAAGGACTTACGATTTACATATTCCTCTGTTTTTAATATATGTATGATCTATAATTCTCTTCAACACCATCAGTTGCTACAGCATATTATTACTGCTTGCAAACATGTAATTATATTTATGAAAAAGTAGAAAGATTTAATTTCCTTCTTTCTCTCGCATCAATTAAGATCTACAATAGATACTACGGATAACTTCCGATATTAAAATAATGCTGCTTCAAGCCACTTACCACTAAAAAAATGTTACTTCAAAAATATATTAGCAATATTTTTGAAAATTTGATATTTTATTTGATATTGTTAAACTTTGATATTTTATTTGATATTTATATGATAACTTTGATTTGAATATTTACTGAGAAACTTTATCAGTTGACAATTTTGAATTTAGATTTTATCTACCTGTTTTTCATCAATGTGAACATAGAAATGATTAAAAACTTCGATGAAAATCCATACGTGTAGCTAAAAGTAAATGCATGCTTTAAAAATTGAAACATCTTCAGTTCTAAAAGCTCTAATATCTGGTAACGAGATCAAGTTAGAAAGTAGATGTGTACTGACAATTGCTAAGATATTGTGAAACAAATATTAAAGGCTGACATAATGTGTGTGTATATGCAATCATTGATAGTCTAGACATGATATCCATGTTAAATATTCCATCTCTTAAACTCAAATAAGGATAAAGCTACTTAGTTTTTGAAAGTGAATAATTTGGAAAATTATTTACAAAATAGAAATAGGAACCAATAAACCAAACCAATTGATATAAAAATATCAAAGTAATATATTTTATGTTACATTATAATGATTTATAGTATAATAAACTTTATATTCATATTTATTTTATTCCGTAGAATAATAAGTATTTGTCACAAATATTGTTTCATAATCTTTATTTATGCCATAATATTTTCATTGTCCTTAATATAGTTATCTTAATAAACTCTCCAGAGATCAAAATTAAAAAAATGTTTATGTATGATTGAAGGAATAAAAAGGTTAATTAAAAAACTACAGAAAATCTGGGCTTTCTCTGGATGGCCAAATAGCTGGAAGCTTTTAGTCTGAATAACATTAGTTTCTTTTAGTTGATTTCCAAATTGTTTTTAGCTTACAAGATATTTTCTAAATACAGAAGTCTCTGCTTCAGGTCCTAAACCTAATAAAATCGATTCCCTTCTGTTCGCGTATCGTATTAAAATAGAATATTTTGACCCATAATACTATTTTTAGAATTCATTTAAGATTTTAACAATAATTCCTTCATAAGAAAATCTTAAAAACAATGCTGAATTTCTATGGAAATATTTTGTCAATATCAATGACTTTATAACGAGACTACACAGACGTCATATTCTTTTAAGAATAAAAAATATTCAATTTTGTTTTTCCATTTTTTTGGTGTGGGTTACTTATAGTACTATAAAACTATTCCAACTTGAACTTTCAGAATATCTTTATAGTATAAAAGGCCTATTTATTATAAAAGGTCTGTTTATGTTCCTGTTCTTGGAAAGCATATAATTAGAATTGTATTTATATATATTATATTTTATAGTTGTAGTAACGATAAAAAGGGTAGTATGCATAATGAAAAGTAAAAAAAAATTACTAACTCTTATTAATAAATATAAAATATTATGAAATATTTTCAATAAATATAATCCCAATGACTATAGTTGTGTGATAAATGCTAATTGTCTTTGAATTGTAAACATGCAAAATTGTACAAGCATTTGTCGATTTTTCTCTTCTTATGCAAACTAAAACTCAGCGAATTCTGAAATACTTATTTTTAAAAAACATATTCTTTGCTTTTAATAATACAAAAATATATTATTAAGATTACAATTAATGTATTACTACTGCACTAATGTACAAAAAAGACTATTACCTTATTTGGATTTAAGTTGATTATGTGCAGCTACAAAACATTTGCCTGCCTTTTAGCGTTTGACATTGTCAGATTTTATATTGTGATCTCACTTTATTTCTCAAAATTTATTAATACTTTTTCAATATGGCTAAAAACTTTATTCATACTTTGGAATTTTGATTGTTTGAAACATATATTAATAGTTTGAATGAAATGGAATATCGGGTTCGAAAACTTTGTTTCCTAACAATCATATCAAGAGCGTATGTCTTCTAGACAATTCTATAACTTCGAAGAAAATATTTTTTCTTTTTTGTATGTATGTGTAACATTGTTATTTAGAGATGGCATTGTTACTGTATGCATGACATTGTTATTTAAAAATTTTTATATAGATTTGTAAGAAGCAATATGTCATGCTACTTTTAATTGTTTTTAATTAATGCAGCTTGAATATGTAAATATTATTTATTTCCTTCAGTACTCAGTTTGAAATAATAGAAATGTATTTCTCTGATTTAATTTGTACTACTTATTCAAAAAAGAAACATGATTAAGGAAACTTATTATATTCAAATAATGAATTTTTGACTCAGAAAAGTATGCTATATCAATAGTCGGTTAAATATCACTTCTTGATGACTTTATTTTTTGCATTATTCCATGTGATTGCAAGGAAACATAAGAATAATTACAACAGAAAAGTTACATGTAATTTTTTTTTAACAATTTATAGCTTAAAAGTAATCAAAAGATTACAATCTGCATTCATAAAAATATATTCTGTAGGCAAAATTTAATAACAAACTTGAGAAGAATTTTATGAGCTACGACAATGGCATAAAAAATTACCCGGGATACAATAAAGGTATTTCAGAAATAAGAATTTTAATTGCATAAATGAGCCAATGATTTATAATACTTTACTGAGCTTTTAGAAACGAGGGAAGTATTGAATACTTTATCAAAATGTTTGGTATTTATTAATCATTATTGCTATATTTAATATTGCCTCTTAATTATAGTGTTTGTAAAAGAGATATTCCTTATCTTTGTATTTAATTTAAAACTCAACTGAAGTATTTCCAACAAACAAACAATCAAACATTTCTTACCAACAAAGTACTATTATCGCTAAACCAATCTCATTTACATTTATCTTATTAACTTCATAATGTGACGACAGAGTGCAGCACTATTTAGAGAAATACCTACTATAAACTTCGAGAATTTATTTTAAAAATTGTTTCGAAATTATCTTCTTGGTTCTTTAATTGTTGCTCAAAGAAAAAAAATTTACATCGAAAATATTTCTTTCTGTTGAACATATTCTTTTTACCGAACATAAAATGAAAATGTTTAATATACTGTTTTTATCTATGTATAATATATATATTAATTATGAACATTTATTACCTTTTAAAAAATAATATTTCTCTTTTTAATTAATTTTTTTTTATCTTAAATGTACATTATTAATTTACTATTACTTTAAAAAATTCGAGAAGAATAAAATTTAAAATCTTTTTTCTAAATAATAAATAATATTAGTAAAAGCAATAATTTTTTTAACTGGAGGATTTTATAAATTAAATATGATGCACACATACGTTGAAAGTATTTAAATTTTTTCATGTCAAATATTTTGAATGGCAGTTACCTTTTCTTCCATTTACAGATTAAAATATTGAAGAATTATTGTAAC
>JAPDSC010047251.1:36680-50481 GCA_026290005.1 Latrodectus geometricus
ATTTCTTCGCACTTATCTGAAAATAATATATTTCTTCGCACTGTGTTTTATTTACATTCTTGACCATTTCCGTCGTGATGAGAACGTGGTTCCTATGCCATTGCCCTATTTGCATTATATAGTTTTCTCTTTATTTTCTTTTATTTGTATCGAATTGTATTTCCTCTTCCATTTGTTTTGATTTTTATTGCTCTTACTGTTAAATCTTTTTATTTACATTGGCATTTTTCTCATTAGCTGGTTTGTTTGCTTATATTTGCCAGTTAATATTGTATTTCATTGATTTCATTTACTTTCTATTTACTGTATGTATTGCTTTATATTATATCTATCTATCTATCTATCTATCTATCTATCTATATCTATATCTATATATATATATATATATATATATTTTAAATGCGTTACTGATATATTATATCGCATGCTTCTCTTAATTACATCTGGCCAATAACAGTGTATTGTGTGCAGTGCATGATGATTTATTGACATGAAATATAACAGTGTTTATAACATTTAACAAGCCACTCGTCATTTTAAAATGAGTTTATTTATTTTTCAAAATTAAAGTAATACTGGAAATGAAAATATTAACGTATATTCTCCATATAATATTAGTTTTTATAGAAGATAGAAGAAAATTGGCAACTTATTATTTAAGCATTTTCTGTTAAATGAATAAAAAAATCCGAATACACCTTTTTAGGTAAGTAGCTCATAATTGTTTTCTTAAATGTTTTACTATAATACTTAATGTTTATTATTTTTTTATTCATCCTTTAACAACATTTTTTATAATCACGAAAAGTGTAAATATTATGAAAAACAATTATTTACACTCAACATATTCTCAATTTGTTAAAAAAAATATTTTAATATAAATTTTCTTGAATTGAAAACAATTTTAAATATAATTAAACGCTTTTAATTTTTATTTAAATTATAAACATCACTTTTTACAGATAAAACATTTAATATTTACTCTCATATAATGTGGGAAATAAAAATCTTTTCTTCTGAAAATTTGTTTTGCTTATGTTAAAATCAGCTGTCTATCATTCAAACGACATGTTTGCAAATATTGTTCATAACTATTTAATGTGTTAAGTCATTTTTCAGCAGAAATGTACTTACTTTAATTGGCTGCATAGTATTTTACAGGAAGAGCTTACAATTATTTTGAAGCATTGGGCTTTTACACAAGCGTTCGATAAATGTTCAAAATCAATAGCAACTTTTTCAGTAGATTTTCATTTTGTTTTAAATTTCAAAATGCATACAAATTATTAAATAAATTTCTTAGAAAAAAGCATTTCATTATTTTCTATTTATAACTTTCAATCATCATGAAAAATATAAATTGAAACTCAATTCCACCATTAAAAATATTTGTTTCGGATAAATAATATTATGCTTTTTATATGCATATAATATTTTTATATGCGATATTTTTGTAAAACTAAAGAGCTTTAAAAAATTCCTACATGATAAAAACTTTTTTTGCTTTTAAATCATGGATCTTTGTCATAAGAAAAGTAAATATAAAATGTTAATTTTTTTATTAAGATGAGAAAAATTATATCAATAAAAGTGCAGAAATTAGTCATTTTAAAATACCAGCTGGAACTTTACTAAGAAAATTTCTCACAATTATTAAGATATGAGGAACACATAGAACTAGTGGAGAATCAATTCATGTATCTGCTGCTTCAATCAGTGGATCGGCATCTGAAGAGATACAAAAGCTTATAGATAAGAGACATTGTAGATTTTTCTTTCAGATAAAGATCGAATAATATGTTTAATGTAATTATATATTATTGAAGAGCAATCCTTAATGTCAAACAAGTCATCAATTATTATTAATTCTTTACAATTAATAACATAAAATTATCACTTTATTATCACATCATTACATTAATAAATGTTTGATGAAAACAATAAACTTTTTACTTTGATTTATAGTATTTTATATTTATGTATCCATTAGGTATAAATTGTCTGAATGAAACATATATTAAAATAACATAGAAAAAAAATTTATTAAATAATGACAATAAAACATGAAATCTTAAAGATTTGAATTTGAGATATTGAATATTTCTTCAGAAACATGATAGTTACTGTTATATTACAAAAATATACTGTAAAAGTCAGAAGAGGAGTTTTGAATGCTTATTTTAGCTGTGAAAATATTGTAACCATTGCGAGCTTTTATTCTATGAGTTTTATATTCGGAAAATCGTATGTACATATCGTATGTGCAATATATATATATATATATATATATATATATATATATATATATATATATAATATAATTTTTTCTTGATATTCAATATAATATCAAGAAAAAAATCAAGAAAAACAATGTAATGTAATATGATTAAGGAAAAAGCATAGGGACCACGTCTTCATCAGAATTTTACTTAATTTACATCGGCATTTCACACAATAGCTGCTTTTACACTGGTATGATTGCCTATAATACTTATTTATTGATTAAAATTGTATTTGCTTTTTCTATACATTGTATTTATTGCTTTATATTATATATATATATATATATATATATATATATATATATATATATATATATATAATTAATATATTGAAATTGCAGCCAAGTCTGTCTATTTCTACATATGAATGGAATAAAAATAGTGTATAACAATTTATTCAGCAAATATAAATACCCAATACTAAAATGAAATTATATTTATAATGATGTGGAAATTTTTTAAAAATCATGTGGAATTTAACTGACATATCAGAGAATTTAATGTTTATCTGGATTTTGATAATGGTGGTGTTTAGGATATTGGACATATGTAATCAAAATTTAGTTAATTTTCTAGATATTTTGGCATTAAATTTTACTATATTTTTAATCATACAGTGTTTGTTTTTTTCGTTATAGCTGAGATTATGTGTACGTCACTTTATTTTATTTATAATTGATTTGTGTTAAATAAATAATTGCAAACAAATAATTATTTTATCCAATAATGCTGAATATACAATTTTGTTCACCATTCAAAACGAAGTAAATTTGTCAGTGGGATTAGTTCTTCAGTGAGCAATTGGAATGAAAATTTTGTTAAATATCTTAGAGAGATTGGTTATTTTATATTTTCTTAGAGATTTTGTCTTGATACCACTATTAAAAATTAATATTTATTAACTTATCAAAGATAAATTTATTTCATGTTGCATATAAAGCACATTTTGTATTAATATTTGGTTATGCAAGCAATAAAGTAATCATAGTACGTGTTTATATCCATTCAAAAATATATGTGCATATATTTTTTGTACAGCATATGGATTAATATTTCATAACAAAAATGTTGGAATACTGACTTATAAATATTTTTTCTTTATTTCTCAGTATTTAAAAATCATTTTGTAAAGTTATTAATGCAATTTTGAGAAAAATTCGCATGTACACAATATCAAATTTAAATCTTGGGTACTTCATGTACAAAGTATCAAATATTTTAAAAATTCTTCTGTAGAAACCAATCTTTTTAAGAAAATTCCAATAGACTTTATTGTGCGTTACATTAATGGTTACGAAACAGAAATAATCATTTCTTCAAGCTATTTCCAATAAATTCTATCAATGCATATGTTGACACAAGTCATTTAACCATAGCTGTATAGTACTGAAAACATTGCACCATTTTCGCTTGATGACTCGTTCGATTTGAATTCCAAAATAGTTTGAAGAACATTTTATGTTTAAAATATTGATTGTGCTTAGTACGCGAAAAACTTGATATCGAATGCATCTCTGAGGCTTGAACTCATTGAAAATCGAAATTAAAAATATTGTTGATGTTCATTTTGTTAATAAACCGATTTCATATGTAAAGACCAAATCATAGGTTTGAGATGTTATCTTCCATTGACTGGAGCCATTAGCATCCTGACAATAGAACAGAAGAAAAAGCAAAATAAAAAAGACATGACAAAACATTCACTTTATGATTAGTTTAAATTGGCAAGTACGATTTAAATGTTTTTGTTGTTTCTGTATTCATTACCGAATTATAATGTTGATTAATTATTTGCTGATATAGTTCCAAGTTAAAATTTACATTGCCGAAAATTCATTGCAATGATTGCAGTGCCTTTCATTTCCTCCCTAGTAATACTAAATTAATCTAAATAATTTTAGAGATATTCGCTAGTACTTGATTGTCATACGTTACGAAGCATTCATCATGAAATTGAATAAAATTGATATATGAAATAACATATGGTACTCAATTTTTGTCGTCTGCGTTAATATTTTCATTTAAGAGGCTAAATATTGAAGTCTAAATAAGCATAAATAATTCCTTAATATTCAAGAAGATTCATTGTAATTTAAATGATGGGATATCTTTTACTCTACGAGATTATCGTAATTTTTGTATAAGCCGATTGGATTTATTACTTGGATTGCATAAATAACTTGAATAGGCAATAAATTATGTATAACATCACAAATAAAGGATTTTCTTAAACTTCAATTCAGAGTTATTGTTTGGTGCTATTTTGGGTAACATCCGTTGAATTTGTAACTTGCATTGCATTGATCAATTAGAACAACCAATAAATCTTAAATAAGTAAGGAATTTTTTTTAGTTTAAGAGTACTTTTAGGATTCAATTTTGGAGCTGTTTTTGTATAATTGTGGTTGAAATTATAATTTGAATTGCGTTGATAACTTGAACAGTCACTAAACTGTTTTAAGTGTCACAAGGTAAATTATATCAGCTATAGGATTTCCACATTCAAGGGGTGCAAAGGATTTCCTCATATAATGGAGCTTTCTCTGGGTGTGCCATCAGGGCAACGAAAATTGGTCTTCGTAATTTAGAAGCAGATGCTGAGCAAAAATTATCCAGATTAAAGCTGCCATCCTTAGAAGCCAACAAGGCCACCTCAGCCTTATAATGCCAAATAAAATTTCTTTGACCTCAAGTTTGGATGTCACTATGACATTCTTTTTATGGCCAAATATATTTTATAATTAGAAGCATGCCAAATATTTATTTTTTTCGTTTAACAATGAATAATGAATCAAGGAGCTTGCTTATAATTCAAAAAGTATATAATATTATGATTATCAGTGCACTTAGGAGGACGCATGCTATCTGTCGTTTCTTACGATCACAATAATAAATGCATTGAAATTCTTGCAACAATGATTGCATTCCAATATGTTTAATTCAATATATATATATACAAATTAATTATCAATCGTTTAACATAAATTATTATCATTATTTATTAAATAAATATTTTATTTTTTTAATGTATAATTTTATGATTTTATCATTGAAATAATATTTTTGATTCAATTACCGAAAAATCATTTCAAAATAATTTTAGTATTTAAACTTGTGCAATTTAATGAATTTTACTTTACAAAATTGTATTTTTACTGTTTAATGACATAAATTTTTAAATTTGAAGAGATAGATAATACTATATTATCTTTAATCATATACATTTGTCATTGATATATTTTGCGATAAAATGCGATTGTAATTAAATAATATCTCAAAAAACAGTGTGTGTGTGTGTGTGGATTTTTTTTTTTTTTTTTTTTTTTTTTTTTTTTTTTTAAATTTACAGCACATATAAACAGTACCAATATTTTAAATATTTATTTTTAAAACTTTCCTGAATTATATTTCACTAACTTATTAATTATATATATAATATTGAATTATATAAATTATATTTCACTTACATATACGGAACTTATTATTCGTTTAAAAACATGAAATACGTATACCTATCAATGTTCAGTGTTACAGTGAACGTTCTGTTGAAGTGAAGTTTTGTGACAGTTGACCAGGGGCTCGTTGAAACACTCTTCATACCCACCTGACACAAGTTTTTGTGATTATGACCTCTTTGCAAACATCAAAATACCACTCTGAAGTATCTAATTTTCTTATGTGTCTTCAGTGATCTTAGTGTTTGGACATTGCCCTACTGATATCCACAAACACTCAATACTATCCCAGGGTTTTCTCCACATAATAAAAGAGATATGATGTTGCTCATTATTATATTAAAAAATATATTTCAATTTTGCTTACAGATTTCTGGGTATGATGTCATTATTTTATTTATTATCCATGTAATTGCATTCTACTGATAAGGATTTAATATATGTTGCAACAAACAATTTAATGAATTTTATTTCAGAAATATCAATTTTTCATTTTTTAATGTAATTCATTCACAATTATTGCACCTCATCATTTGCTGATCTTTATTTAATTAATCAATAACCTATCAATGAAATTACTTTATTATAATTATTAACAGTCAGATTATTTAGAAGTAAAATAGGAAGAACCACATCTGCTTTATTTTTCAAAAAACTTATTTTACAAATCACACCAAAAAATAAAAATCAGCAATTTTAATAAAATATTGTTTGTGTCGTTGCAAGAGTTATATACCTACGTTCTTTGGCATATAAGTTCCTCTAATTGTTCAAACGCTAATATACACAGCCGTCAGTGGCTGCGCATGCACCTGTAATAGTTTTCCAACAATTGAATATTTCTCTGAGAAAATCCTTACAATAGATTTACTTTCATAAATTTAAATAATTTTCTTGCCATAAATTTATTTATGGCAAGAAAGTGCAATATTCTATAATACAAATTAATATTATCGATCAATGGGTTGAAGATTTAAAAACTTTTAAATAAATTTTGATTAAATATAAGATTTGTAAATTTTTTCTTAAAATATGTAATTGCATTTATCAGTGGTTTTAAGTTTAGTTAATAAAATTAGGTTTACAAAATAATATATAATAAAATATACACTACTGGCCATTAAAATTGCTACACCAAGAAGGCGACATGCTACAGACGTGAAATTTATATGAAAGGAACAAGGTGCTGTGATATGCAAATGATTAGCTTTTCAGCGCATTCAGACAAAGCAAGCGCCAGTAGCGACACCTACATTGTGTTTAAATGAGGAAATTGTTCAGCCGGTTCCTCATACACAAATTGAATTTGAACGTTGTTGCCTGGTGAAAAGTTATTGTGATGCCTCGTGTAAGAAGAAGAAATGCGTACCAGCACGTTTCTGACTTTGATAAAGGTCGAATTGTTGCGTACCGGGATTGCAGTTTATCTTATCGCAGTATTGCTGCTCGCGTCGATCGAGATCCAATGACTGTTAGCAGAATATGGAATCGATGTGTTGAGGACGGTAATACGGAACGGCATGCGGGATCTCAACGGCCACCTATCACTAGCAGCCGAGAAAACAGGCATATTATCCGCATGGCCGTAATGGATCGTGCAACCACATCATGAGCCGTGAGTCAAGAAACGGGGTCGTTTGGAAGACAACAAGCATCTGCACGAACAGTTCGACGACGTTTGCAGCAGCATGGACTCTCAGCTCGGAGACCATAGCTGCGGCTTCCCTTGACGCTGCGTCATAGACAAGAGTGCCTTCAATGGTGTGATCAACGACGAACCTGGGCGCACGAATGGCGAGACGTCATCTTTTCAGATTAATCCAGGTTCTGTGTACAACATCATGATGGTCGCATCCGTGTTTGGTGGCATCGTGGTGAACGCACATTGGCAGCGTGCATTCGTCATCGTCATACTGGCCCATCACCTGGCGTGATGGTATGGGGTGTCATTGGATACACGTCTCGGTCACCTCTTGTTCGCATTGACGGTGCTTTGAGCAGTGCACGTTACATTTCTGGTGTGTTACGACCCATGGTTCTACCTTTTATTCGAGCCCTGCGAAACCCTACGTTTCAGCAGGATAATGCCCGACCGCATGTTGCCGATATTGTATGGACCTTCCTTGATACGGAACATGTTCGGCTGTTGCCCTGGCCAGCACGTTCTCCAGATCTTTCACCAACAGAAAACGTCTGGTCAATGTTTGCCGAGCGACTGGCTCGTCACCAAACGCCAGTCACTACGGTTGATGAACTGTGGCATCGTGTTGAAGTTACATGGGCATCTGTACCTGTACATGCAATCCAATCTCTGTTTGACTCAATGCCCAGGCATATAACTGCTGTTATTACTGCCATAGGTGGTTGTTCTGGGTACTGATTTCTCAGGATCTATCCAGCCAAATTTTTTGAAAATTTAATCAATTGTTATTTCTAATATAAAATATTTGTCCAATAAATATCATTTTGTTATCTGCATTTCTTCTTGGTGAAGCAATTTTAATGGCCAGTAGTGTATAATAAGAATTATATATTTTATTAATTAGATTACAAATATGCAAATATATATTTTTTAATTTTGATTGATTTAATTCATTAAAATGCAATATAATAGTGAATTACAATTTAATAATATATCATTTATATTTATATTCATTTATAATAATTATAAAATAATGCTAAAATGTTTGATAAATGAGTATACTAACAGAAGTGTTTTAATATATATTTTCTATATTTTGTAATAATGTTCTTAAAAATTTAAAATAATTAAAAACAATGTTCGGAGTTTAATCAATAATTGAATTGAGTGGTAAATAGTTCAAAATTCTAGTTTTGTTTTTAAAATGAAGCAACATTGTTTCCTTTTTCATTATTATGATGTACTCTTGAACATAGTTGAAATGAAAAAGAAGATAATAAAATACAAAAACAAATAGTTTGCAGGGGAAAAAATGAATAATTTTTAAATAGGTTTAATATAAATAAAGCAAAATTAATTGAATCAAAAAAATTAAGAAAATTTCAAATTTTCCGTTTTGAGAATAAAATATTTTGATTTTTGTAAACGAAAAATGCTGGAAAAAGTCAAACATTGAAAGATATTAATAAAATATTATAAACAAATCTTGGATTTTTTATTTAAAATATATACAAAAAAAGTTATTACATATCTGTTTCAATGAATGATAAGAAACTGCTTCGTGGAATCATGACGTAGAATCATTTTTTAAATGATATTCTCAAATGTTTTCACTTTTGGATTGCATGAATAAACAAAGATAAAGTTCATTTGATACTTGATTTCTGTAACTGTAATATTTAACAACATCAAGTGATTTCATTGTTAAAACATTAATAATCTTAACACAATTAAACATTAATTAAATTACATAACATTAATTAAATTTAAAACATTAATTATCTTATACTAATCTAACATTAATATCTTATAATAAGTAATTTTGAAAGAAAAAGAATGATTTTAGAGAAATAAAAAGAAAATATTGGAAGTTAGAGCTGATGAGCATATAGATAGATAGATAGAAATAGATAAATAGTTAAAAATTAAACAGATTTAAGAATCGAAGTGTTAAGAAAGCAAATTTTTGTCGGAAAAATTAAAAACAGTATATCACTCATAACCATTCATCTAACTCATTAGAATATTGTATCGGATTAGCAAAGTGAACAAAGCAAGAGCTTATTCTAATACTGAAATTTTTGCTCTGTCAGAAAAAAAATAAATAAAACTAACTAACATTAACATGGATCAGATAATTAATAGACATCTTAATTGAGTTCTTTGTAATATTCAAAATATATATGTTAGTGCCTTTTTATGAATGAATTACATGAAGCTTTGCTTACGAAAAATAAATTTATAACAAAGAAAACTCGTTTTTTTTGTTTTGGTGTAATATTCATAGAATTGATCCCTTTGCAATATTGAAATTTGTATAAAATGTAACTGAAAACTTTTTTATGAGCAACTCAATAGGAAAAATCAATTCTTAATTGAGAAATTTTTAGCACTCATCAACGAAAAATAGTTTTTTTCTTTTTTTTTTTATCGAAAATAAGATAACGAAGTACAACACTGTTTAATATTTTCAAAAGAATTGATGAATTGAGAATAACAAAAGTTGTTAAGAAAGTGATTCATTGTATCATTGAATTTAAATGAAATCTTGCTAAACATTTAATTTGGATGATGGAAATAAGAACAATACTGTTTTTTTTGTTCTCCTCTCTCTCTAATACAAGGATATCTTAAAAAAACAAATAATACAGTTTAGTTGTTGTTAAAGTGACCTTAACATATGATTCCGTAAAGAAATATTTGAAGAACTCCCTCACTGAAATTTTATAAAATCTGTGATTTCTTTTAAAACTCATATTTTAATTATGAGACATAAACGAAATTGAATATTTTAAAATTCTCTCATTGCGTCATTTATCATTAATTGCGTCTCATAGTTTTTACTTTGTTGAAAATTCCTATTCTTATTTTTCAAATAGTCAATCATTAAAAAAATGATACAAATGATTTATTTTGCATTCATCTAAGAAAATTAATTCTTAAGAGAAATAATATGTTTCAAATTCTCCACATTAATCGTCAAAACTTTTATTCAGGTCAAAAGTTTTTTCTAACCTTAAAGTGAAGAAATTGATGTCCATCTAAATAAAATTTATTTAAATTTTAAAAAGCTTTATTATAAATATTTAAATATAAAATAACAGATAATCAGTGAAATTCAGATATAAAATAAAAATAAAAATCATGGCATGAAGTTTATAATGACTCCTAGGCAGAACAGAATCCCCATCGTTCATTTAAGCAATAAAATTACAAAAATAAATTTCAAATTAAATATTCAAATATCATAGATATTTTTGCTGATAAAATCTTTATTATTTTTTAAGGAGGTAAACAATTCAGAAACTGAACTGAATTTTTCAATTTTTCTCTTTTTACTTCAACAACCTTATTCACATTTTTTTGGGGATTTAATAATCACAAGATTTAATTTGATACAATACCACGTGACAAATTTTCTGAATTACTACATTTACATTTGATTTATTATAAACACATTTATGAATTTTTTTTTATCTTTATCTTAATGAACTAGATATTTTAGGAGTAAAGATAAAAGAAGTTAAGCAGTACTGCCTTAAACTAACCTTCTCTAACTTTACGCTTTGAAGCAAAATATTTGCACATCCCTAGTATTAATCAATTTAAGCAAATTGGTTTTGCATTAAATATATTTCTTTCTAAGAAATATGCTTGATTATTTGACTTTTCGTCATGCATTCACTTTTTAAAAATTCAGATGTAAAAAAATGTCTCAAGTTAATTAACACATGAATTAGTCTCTGTCATGCCATGCAGTGCCAATATTTAAAATAAAGAAAATACCGATATTTGTAAAATATTTTATTTACTCATTAGTCATACCTACATACCGATATTTATCTTAAGTGTTATTACTTACTCTGACTTTCGTTGTGGAATTTGTTTAAAAGCAATAAATAAATAATATATATAACCTGTGCAAATATAAAGAGTTATTTATTTTCTCAGAGTACATAGGTTTTTATTAATTATAACGATGAATTTTACTTTAAATGTTTAAGCTTTCATTTAAATTTTCGGTAAAGAAAAAAGATCTAAAGTTGTGCAAAGTTTTTCCTCTTTTTCGAAAAAAAATTCAAGTTATTAAAAGTTTAAGATGATATAATTTTAAATGCCTCCAAGGATTTTCCATGTTGGTTTGAGGAAAAATTTTGTGATATATAAGTCATTTATGGTAAGTAATGAAAAGTATAGTTGAAGCAATCCCCAATAATTTAATTTGATTGGGGTTTCATTATGTATATAAATATATAATGAAAACTGTATGATATATTATATAATACGCATAGATATATTATATAATATATCATACAGTTTTCATTATATAATACAACAGTAAGAAGTTGTATTGCATATTGAAATTTTTTTTCACTTTTTCTATCATACATGTGCTCTTGAAATTTAAAAAATGCTTATAAAAATGCAAATCCTAATATGTTGGCTTATTCAATTCTGGTTTTCATCAAACTGCATTATAAAAATTTTAAAAATTATTGAAAAATATTTACAAACAGTTGGAATGAAATCGAATTGCTTCATATACATTCGTTATGAGATAAACATAAAGGAGTTTTTTGTTTTTAAAAAGAATTAGAGCTTATGTGTAGTGAGCCTTTAATTAAACTGAAAAATGTGGTGATCCCTTTGTATAAATTTTGTTTTAAATATCTTCAGCTATATATTAGTTTTATTCTGTTTTCTTTTGTTTAAAAATTTCATCATATATTTTTAAAGATTATTTATTTTAATGGATAATATTTCCGACATTATATAACCTAATAAATAATTATCGTATATGTGAATATTACATATGAACAATAATTTTATTTCTTAGTTTGTTGTATTTTAAAAAATGTAAAACTGTGCTTTTTCATCATTTGTTATTCATTTAGAATACTGTCAAACATTAAATTATTATTTCCCATGAACTCTTATTTTTGACACATTTTTTATGTCTTTAATTCAATGAATTCCATATCGCTGATGATCCAAGTGGTGATGATCACATTAATACTATCATGGGTGTGAACTGATGCCTTTTGATGATTGTTGAAAATATTTCTGAATAGATTGTATGTACTTATATATATATATATATATATATATATATATATATATATATATATATATATACGAGGGTCACTCTGAAATTTTTGAGATACAATTAGGTTTTTAAAGTTATACTTACAAAGTTTTAGGTGTGTTCAAAGTAGTATCTTCCAGCATCAATGCACTTTTGTAGACGAATTTTCCACAGATTAAATGTCTCAAGCCATTCATTTCTTGGAATAGATGAAAAAAATGCATTTATAGCCACATTAATCTCTTCTTCTGAATGAAAACGACGTCCACGTAAGTTCTTTTTTAGATTAAATAATAACCAAAAGTCGCACATAGCTAGATCAGGTGAATACGGCGGATGTTCGATCACTTTAATTTGTTTTTGTTTAAGAAACTCAACTGTCAATCCGGCTTCATGTGAAGATGCATTGTCATGGTGTAGCATTAGTCCCCTAACATTCAGCTCTTGTAGAATTTCTGGAAGACATTTAGTGGTATACCAGTTTGCTGTTACTGTCTTCTGTCCTTCTAACTTGAAAGCTTTGACCAATCCCGTACTTCTGAAGAAAACGGTATACATCACTTTTTTCAGTGCGCGTTTTTTCACCATTGTCGGCATGAAATCATCTTCAAAGACCCATACTTTGCTTTCTTGACTTGTTGGAACGTCAAAAAATGGTATGTACATTTCATCACCTGTTACAATTTTAGAAATGATGCGGTAGCCACCATCATTTAGCAATTTAAGAGTTTCTTTACTGATTCTGGCACGCTCCTCTTTTTTGTGCTCAGTTAGATTATGGGGAACCTAACGGCAAACCACTTTTTTCATATGTAATTCTTCACGAATGATTTTGTGTATGGCTGCGGATCCAATGTTAAGTTCCTTCTGTATCATTTGATAGGTACAGCGATTATCATCCATTAATATTTTTCGCATAGCAGACACATTATCCGGGATTACTGCCGACGGCGGCCTTCCTGTGTGTTCTTCATCATGAAGAAATTTGCGACCTATCCTAAATTCTCTAAGCCATCTGAATACAGTAGCACGAGCTGGAGAGTCATCACCAAATGCTAATTGCAACCGTTGAACGCATTCTTCTTGACTTAATTCTACTTTGAAATCGTGGAAAATCATAGCACGAAAATGTTCTCGCGTCAACTCCATTTTCTCTTGTGTTTAAAATTTATTCTACGCTAAACAAGTTGAAGTAAGTCAATAAAAAAACGTCTTCTGTGTTAAAATACTTTGTATTTTAAAATTAAACCGTTATTTTTATTTTGTAAATTCTCGTTTGCACGTATCTCAAAAATTTCAGAGTAACCCTCGTATATATATATATATATATATATAT
>JAPDSC010047253.1:3958-22314 GCA_026290005.1 Latrodectus geometricus
CATTTGTTTTCGATATATGTATATCACAGATACCTATTTTCATCCTATTCGGATAAAGCCTCCTTAGTGGGTTTTTTTTTTTTTTTTTTTTTTTTTTTCTTAGAATCTATTTTAAGCTAGGTAACTCTTTCTTATTTTAAAGGGATTTTAAATTAAAAAAAGGTATTTTATAGAAATACAAACTTTATTGTAGTACAATCTATGCGAATGTTTACCGGAAATATAAGAACATTATCTCACAAGCTCTAAATTAACCGTACAAATATTTCATAAAAATTGAAAAAAAAATTACGAATTAGAAATTTATTTTTAAAGTAATAAAAGAAGTATATCGTTCAAGATCATATTTTTTGCTACTAATAATGTGATTCATTAATTTAACTTTTGACTACATAATCTAGGAATTAAACTTTAAAAGCTAATTAGGTAATTGAAAAATAATATTCATTATTTTGATTTTATATTATATTTGCTTTGTGTGCTAAAATTTGTGAAAGTTATACCATGTAAATTAAACTAATAAATGTCAATTTTGTTTTATTGGAAAATGAAATTTAATTACAAGAATACAAGTTTTATGCACACAAGATCTTTATGCTAACTGACAGAATAACATCGTTTGAAAAGAGCTATGTATAGTATAAAATGAGTTTTGAATATTTCTTGATATATATTATGAAATGTGTAAATATTTATAATTAATTTTATGAAATATTTAGAGGCTATTATGTATCAATAAGACTAGTTTCTAAAATATAGTTTTGAGTAACATTGAAAATATGCTTAGTTTAGTGTTATATGTTGTTTTTATTTTTTATTAAACATTATAATTACATTATTTTTAGACAATATCATCCAATTATTCATAAATCACAGATTATTAATTGGCATGCATTATTTTTATATAATCTGATTGCATATTACTGTAGATGTTGTTAAAATTTAAAAATATTATGAAAATATTTTCTTAAAAGAATACAACACTGTCCATTATTCTTTAATTTTATTAATAATCTACTTTTTAATATTTTTGAAAAGTGATCCTCTAGTTTCAGCTTATCTTAGTATAAAATATTATTTCATTAAACATTCCATCACTAAATACTAATTTTAATGAATAGACATTTATTAAGTGTTATTAAAGAATATTAATTAAAAAAGTGATAAAAAGAAATTTTAAAAAAATTTTACTTTCAATGTTTAAACTTTATTATATAAGATTTTTTAAAGAAAAATTATTGTTCGATGCATTAAATAAAATATTAGGTGTTTTCAAATTTTGCAATGATCATTCTTCAACATTAACTGTTAATTCACATTAATTTCGGAACATTTATTACAAATGATTCAGAATCATTTGCCGATAAGTAAAAATAAGAACAAATCCATGCATCAAAACAAACATCAATATGTTCATTGATGACTTAGTCATTTTTCACCAGGAATTCATCGTTCCTGAAATCCTATTTGGCGGTACAGATACGAAAACCACCTAAATGGACTACTGAAACGGATAAAAAATATCTAGTCTAATCGTCATCAGATAAGAACTTCTCCCTTATCTGCAAAACGTGACCGTACAGTGACGAATTAGGAAACCAACCAATTATTGGTTTCTCAATGTTAAGTATTTCTTCCATCAAATATTTCTGGTTGTAATATTGGCTCATCTAGTAAAGCACGAGTTATTTTAACAAATTTTTATCATTATTGATATTTTTTGAAACTGAACTCCAAATATCATTTTGAAAATATAGTATATGCAATGCAAGCAATCGATTATTAGAAAAAACTTCCTTACATGGACATTTAAAAGATCTTGTGAACTTGATAAATTCTACATGGAACAAATAACATAATTTGAAAAAAGAGTAAAATAAATTTACATTTATGATATTAATTTGTTTTAAAGAAATGTAATCTGATTTAATTTATAAACAGCTTACAATGCCGAGAGCTCCTTATAAAACACAAGAAATAATAAGTAAATGTAATAATTCAAATAATATTTAATAAGCCTTTCTTATTTAAAAAAGTATCAAACAAATAAATATTATTATTTTTTAAAAAAATACATACTTTTAAAACTTAAATAAACATGAATAAAAATTAAGTGAAGTATATATCAACAAATTTGACCAAAATATGTGATTACTTGATTAATAAAATTACATTTATGAGTGTGAACAGTTTGATTTGGTAATTTTTCAACACATTTTGCATAAAATCTATAAAGTGATTTCTCTGTAAAACAGTGATTCGAAAATATTGATTAAGATAAACAATAAGGAAAAATGTAGCATAATTTCATAGTCCTTTGAGAATGTAGATTTAAGTAAACAGTCAGGAAAAATTTTTCATCATTTTATAATCCTCCTGATAACTTAAATCTGTTAATAGAAATAAGTGTCTATAAATTCAGTATCTTATATGTTTGTCCTTAATTTCATCTCTTATTTATATGTCATATTTTTCTTAAAGTTTCAAAAATGTACTCAAATGTGATTTAGTTTATGATGTTAGACCCTCTTTCAAATGTGGAACATTTGATTACACACATTTCTAATCTTCTGTCCTACCAATTCGAAGTTTCCTATCACAACAAGCCGTTTTAAAGATTTTGAAAATGACTAAGCGGCAAGGATGATAACTGAAATAGCATTCTCTTTATCAAAGTATTCCACGAACGCCACAAGTAGTTTAACATCTTATCAGCATGACATGCTTGTCCCTGATTCGGTCAAGCAAGATGGAGCAACGCATTAACAATCAGATAACAAAGGCCAATAGTGACTAATTCTCAAAATAAAATAAAAATAGCCAGTAAGCAAAACTTTCGGCTAACCGTTGATTTAATAGTTATATGATCCCCTAGTAGAGTAGTGATATGTTTATTTACAGGACTTATAAATAAGATAAATTTATCGGAATGTAGTTGACCACGACAGAGGGATCATTATTAAATTAAAACCATGGCCCAATCAATCGACAAGTGAAAATGTTTGGTCTTCAGAACTGTAAAAATTTAACATTTTTTTATTTCGAAGTTATCAATTGCCTGTTCTACACCAAGATTCCTAGTTACTCTTTTATTTTGTTTCATTACATAGTTGTACATGTTTTTACTGCAGAAAAATAAAATAATTTATTGAATTTTATTATTTAAAGTCCTATTTCTAAGTTTACAACTATTCAGTTCAATTAAGGGTCAAAAACTTACCCTCTTAATAAATATCTACCATACCACATATTTGAAATCAAAATTGTCAGCCACATAATTTATCAGTTTTAATGGTGAACCGGTAATAAATCCAATAGTAGAAACATAGATCTGAAAAGAATTTAATAATCCTAATAGCTCTTAACATTCCTGAAGCTTGTTCTGCTATCGATTTACAAATCGATTTAACTGTCACTAAATTTGTTTTCCCACTCCAAATGAATATATCTCTCCGTAATGGTAGAGTCAGCATTAATAGTTGCTGCATTATTGAGATGTGTATTGCGACAATAGAGTTGATACAATTCCCTCCTTTCCACACATACTAAATCAATTAGTTTAAATCGATAAGATATTAGAAAAATATTGCTGAATTCTCTTCCTTGTTAATAGTCCCTTAAGTTCATTATCGGCTACATTTGCATTCCAAAGTAATTATTTAATTACTTTTCAGTCCATAAGATTAATTTATGTTCACTGGTTATAAGCAAAATAATAATCGGTTAATACCACTTTTTCGGTTAACATCCCTTTATACTTAATTTCATATTTTTTAATTTTATGTGATTATTATTCTTTTTTTTAATTCAATAGTCATATTATTTAGATTCACTAAATTCCTTAAATTATTTTATTATAAAATAATTTAAAGATCAAAGATCATTAATTTTCTTTAATTTACAATTTACCTCTGCAATGTGTAGTGGTAAATTTATGTAATAATGTGAAAAAAGTTTAATCTCTTCTTCTCCAGCTCAACAAAGGTTATTAACATTAATTTGAATTATTACACCTAAGTCTGTTTTTACACGGTCTTTTTGTACACGGTTTTGATATAACACGGTTTGAAAATTGAATATTTTTAATTTTTTTACACGATTTTATTCCATTTAGCACGATTTGAAATTTTATGTACTTAAATTTTTTTTGTCAAATTTAATTTTTGCGAAGTATGTTCATATCACAAAAAAGTATTTATGAAAGAAAAAAGTCTGAAACCATCGATAGTATCGATAGTTTGCGAACACTAGCTTAAAGATTTAAGTGAATTCCCTTTTAGCGCGTACAAACAAGTAGGGGAATTCCCTTTATGTGCATACAATAAAATTTACTGGTCAGAGCAATTGAAACGTGTTAATATTTTGTGAACTGTCAATGCAATAAGACGTGTTTGGTAAAGAAATTTTTTGCAGGCAAATTTGATTTTCCATTAAATTTAATTTTAACGCATTAAGATAAAAGGTAAGCCAAAAAATATTTTGTATTTATTCAGTTATTTACGAATAACTGATGACGACAGCAATTAAATTTATGTTGTTGTATTTATGATTATCACTTATTCTATTTTATTTTATTTTTTACCTCAAAAATTGAATAACCTATTCTTTTCGTTCACAACATAGTTTTTTAGTTCCTGAACTTGCCATACATTTAATTTATATTACTTTTAAGATTAGAGTGCATATCTTTTTTATCATTAATTACTATGCTTGTGAAAATAAGCATTATATATTTGATTTAATAAAATAAACATGAATTCTTGTTCTTAAAAATTCTTGTTTTTCACTAATTTTAATAGGTTTTAGAGATTAGGAACAAATCACCCATTTTTGTATAAGATCAATGTCTTTTTTTACACGTTTTTTTTTTACACGGCTTCTTCTGGAACCAATCTACCGTGTAAAAACAGACTTAGGTGTATTCATATTTTAAAAATTGTGATTTTCTATCAAAATAATTTTAAGGAAATCTTATTTAAAATTGCTTCAGCATTAAAAATTGAAAAATACATAATTGAAATTCTAATAAACTTTGAAATTTTCGTGAAGATCACAGTAAATTGAATCTACATGCAATAAAATTATCATTAACTCATACATGTTATAGTAGTCTATAAATAATTCTGATCCTATTATTTAAAAAATTACTATATATTATAATTTATTAATTACAGATAAATTTTATAAAATACTATTTTATTGAATGTTATTTTTTTACCGATCTCAATACGTTTGAAGTCTTATATTATTCTTAAACTAAACAGGGTGAAAATTTTATTCCTTTCAATACAGTGCTCTTACTAAAGAAAATGTGGTACTTCCATGAAATAAATCAGTTTCCTTTCTATGGATTGCGCTATTTCTGAATATTTAAGATGTAAAATGTCTTCTTTTTCAATTTCAGGATTATTACTTATTTTCATTGTTGTAATTTATAATTTTTTCAAAATTCAGGTTGTGTGTATCAATTTTGTTTTGGGAAATCCAATATGAAATTATATTTTCTCCGTAGTTTTAATGCTTATGAATTTCTTTCTAATTATTTAGTATTTATGCATAATTATAATATATTTTGGTTAGAACAAAATTATATATTAATGAGTAGATCGCTTTGTTTTATTGTAAGGTGTAATTGTTGTTTAGAAGTTAAGAGAATTTTGTAAAGTTATACTATCTTTAATTTTATTATAAAAGAAACAATTTCATCTGTAAAGTCCAATATTTCTAAAGATACACATTTTGATTCAAGGAAAATTACATATTTAGAAATCTGACAAATAACTATAAATCGCTTTTAAAGAAGGCACTTAAAAAGATGATACTTTAAATTTTTGTTTCTTTTTCATATTTTAGATGGACGGGTGCCGCCCAACCTGTCTAGTGGTTAGCGTACCTGACTACAGATGGGTGGGACCTGGGTTCGAATCCTGGCTCGGGCATGGATGTACTTTCTCTTTCTTGTCTTTGTCCTTTCTTTGTGTGTGTGTGTGTGAATGGTTGCCTACCCTATAAACAGGTACTTATGGCATGTGTGTACGTAGGAAGTCGACTCCACACCAAATATGGTTCAGTTGGAAAAGTGGAGCAGCGCACCCCATATTGCCAGCCTGGCTGTCACAAGACAATAACAACGGGTGTACCAAGTTTTTTATTGATTTTGAATTATAAATTAGTGATTTAAATGTCCATTTTGAAGCGATCACAAAATTCCTTATTATTTGGTTATTACTCTTAAGAATTTTATTCTTAAGAGTAATAATCAAATAATAAAGAATTCGTGTCAGTAGAACAATATAATTTTCAATTATACTAAAATGATATATTTTAATTCCTACAAAACATATGTTAATGCGTCATTTACTTTTATTTATCATTGTTTTTATTTTTTCTTTATAAAAGAGTGGAAGAAATTTGGAAAATAAATGACGTGGAAGTATCATGAACAGTTTATTAGAAGTCATATGATTGAGGTAAAACTATCGACATTGGCATTTTAAATAATTTCACTTTTTATTTTTTTTTAATAAATTACATTAGGTTTTAATTTTTTTTTATTAAATTTCAAGGGAACTTGAAAATGTTAAACATTGGTATTTTTCCTCAAATATGTTACAATCAAATTTAATAAATTGTTAAATTAATATTTTTTAAATGAAATATTCATTAAATTATAACAAACCAATGAAGACTTTGAACAATTCCAACATGAGAAAAAACAAATTATTATAAATACACAATTCAAATTATTCTGTAAAGATTTAATTACATGAATATAATATTCTACTTCTATTTCACACGTGACCTTGATTTGTGGATATAATTTTATATCAAGATGCATTATTGTGTGTGCTATTGTTAGAAAGAAAATCCTCATTATTATTATTACCATATATTTTATGTATGATTACCATATATTTTATATAAGATTACGATCAATGAAGAATATTTTGAAAATAAAGAAGCTTGTACTTCATGTTATATTTAGAATCATCAAATTGAAAATTATAAAAGGTACTGTAAATGTGTTTCACTAGTGAATGTATACTCTGTATTCTTTCTCTCTCTCTTAACTAGCGCATGAAATAAGAGATCGCAGAATTAATCCCAAACTTATTTCCGAAAAATCAAATCTTACTTCAAAAACTCTGAAAGAAATCTTTTTAATTTTCATGAAAATTTATAAATAGGCTATTGAAAATAAGAATTACTAAAATTCAAGATTCTTACTTGTTTGATAGTGTCCATTAGACAGTATTCCGTTCCAAGTGCAATTCTTATAAAAGAATACTCTCGGACAAAGTGTCTGGGAAGACAATTATAGGGAGGAAAACAATTTTCTAATCTACGATCTTTAATCAAAGATTAAGAATGGCAAAATTATTATCCTATTTTCTTGATGATACTTATTAGTATTAAATCATTTCTAAAATCTATCATTTTATTAATTTCAAATTATAAAATGGAGGAAATGATAAGTATAAAGATTAATATAATTATTTTTCTCTCACTCAGAAATCTCTAATCTAAAAAGAAAATTACTCAATAAACTCGTGATATTGACCTTTGAAAGTTTTTTTTCCTTCTTTTTTTCACATTGTATTATGAACTGTAAAATATATTCAGCAAATCTAAGGTTTTCTTTCTTTTTGTATCACTTGGATCGAATGGATTTCCCCCCCAGGTAATTATTTACTCTTCCCTTTACCCCCCCCTAACTTGTTATTATAATGAATTTTAAATACAAGTTGTATAAATTTTTTTTCAATTTTTCTGAATCTAGAATTTATTTTTTTTTACCTGATTCTAGAGTTTTTCTGAACTTAGAGTTTATTATTAATTTCTAGAATTTTTAACATTACTATTTATGTTTAAGCATCTAAACTAAAATATTTTTTATTGGTATAATTTTTATTATTCTTTGAACTATTACAATTCCCATTATTATTTTTAATCCTCAATTAATAATAATTTCAAACTAATTCTAACTCGTTTTTAGTTTAAATAATGAAATATTCCCATCTCCAAATATAATAACTATATGTCACTGTAAAATTCTTATAAAATTTTACTTTGGTCAGAAAATTTGTTTTTTTGAAAATATTTTAGCATAGTTGATTTTTAAATTATTAAATAAATTGTTCGTAGAAATTACTATTTCCATTATTACTGATTCATGATTGATGAGATTATTAATTCCATCAAAGTTCTAATTGCTCACAAAAAGAACAGAAATAAATTCGCCGGATGCTTTTTTTAAATGATTTTTGGTTTTATAAATTGGTTTGGTTATTTGCTCCTTTATAACCAGATTAACGAAAACCATCTAGTAATATGTATTATAATTTAATCTAATTATGTAATATAATATATTAATCAAAGAAATTACGATAAAGCTTTTTAAGTTATTTTCATAAAATTAGGAAATGCAGTATCTTATCAAGAAGCCCTTTTCTTATTTTCTTTATTAATAATATCTTAGTAAAAAATTCTAGTAACAAAAATGCAATATAAAATTTTTATCATTAAATACATGATAGATATAAAAAGCTTTCTGTGATATCCAGCATTTGCAATAGAATTATTTTATGCAGAATTTCCTAGATATCATGAAATTCCGAAGATATTGGCTGTTTTACGATGATTTCGTGGTTATTTTTCTTGTGCAAGTCGATTTATGAGGGTCATATATCCAATGTATATTCTGCGCAATTTATAGCATAACGGTTTTAGTTTCCTATTAAAGTAAAAACGATCAAGTCACTATATAATTGCATCAATAAAGTTATAAAATAAGTATTAAACTTTTATCTTATTAAAAAGTCACGTTTGATTTTAGAATGTTTGTAAGTATAAGTATTACTGACGATTTTTGATGACTATAAACTCATTCATTATAGACTCATTGACAAACTTATGATTTTTTATGACAATAAGCCTTTTTTAGCAACATTCAAAAAATACCGAGAAAATTCTGACCTTCTAATTGTATTGTATTCAAAGAGAAAGTAAAAATATTTCAGATCATTTGACACTGACTATGCTAAATGTTGAAAATATTAATTTTACAATAAAATTTATAATATAATCTGTCTTATTTATTTGAATTTTCAACAGCAAGTACATCAATATTAAACTGAAACATATCGCATGAAAAATACTATAAAAGTTTGTTATTCCTCTTCAATGTTTAATAAATAAAAAATGAACTGCGTGTCACAACGCTGAGACAATAACTTTGCTAGACTCCGTAAAGAAACATTCTGTTGTTTCGGAAATACTTAATTTCTTGCAGCGCACGTAGTCATTAATTTATTTCTACGCAATGACGTCATCCGCTCATCTTTCGTAACGAGGCATCACAATACATTTTACATCCATCTTTTTCCGCTTCACGGAATAATACGATGATTATGAGTGTGTACTTTCAACTTTCCTCAGCAGGAATTGAATGAAATACGGCATTTCGTACTGGAATTAATAAGCCAAGGGGAGCGAAACCATTCGAAAGATAAATGGGGAGGGTATTCAATTGCATAAAGAACTATTTCCATAATTGTTGGCTTCAAGCAAACAAATTGTATTACAATGGATCCTGCCCATTTTGTGCATTACACACTAATAAATTATGTACCAAAGCAGTTATTTTCATAGATCTATCTTTATTTTGGTGGAAATGGAAGCCATACTAAAAGGCTCGGCCGACAGTAAACAATAATAAATTATCATACAGTTCCACTTATTTGTATCATATAAGTTATATTCATAAAGTGCTTCTTTTAAATAATTATGTTGGGAATATTTTATTAGCCAAATATAAATCTTTACGAATAAAATTAAATACTTATTTTTAGCCAAGGATTTGCTTATATTATCTTTAAAATAACATACTATGTGATTAACTGAATTTTATAGAAAATTGGAAGATATGCAGAAAAATGTAATGATAAATTAGAAGTTGTAGTAAGTAATATAGTAAAATGAGAAGATACGATAAACTATAAACAACGATCTTGTATATCTTGGGTTCGATACTTTACCCTCCTTCACCCAAAAATCATAATGCTGAGACAATTTATTAAACAAAGCTGTCCAAATTAAACTTCATAAAGCTTAAGCCTTTATGTTGTAATATGAAAGGGGTAAATGCATGGTGTCATATCAGGCTTCGACGCCATCTTTTGACTGCAGGGCAATATTTCGAGGAAATAATCTTTACTCAGTATATCTATCTAGTAGTAAAAAAAAAATGGCATTTGGTAATAAACTCAATAAACAAACAAATAAACAATTATAAAAAGAAGTTTTGTTTTTGTCAATCTAATTTATAAATTTGTAATTGCAAATCACATTTTTTATAATATGAATCTTAATCTTACAGCACAAGAAAAATGTGAAATTATCTTTATAAACTATGTATTTTGAAGATTTCGCAATTTAAATTGCGCACAGAATCCAGACAATTCTATGTAATTCCAGTTATAAAATGTCTGTTTATAAATATTTTCAATAGTTGACTATTTTATTCCACAAGATGATTTGGAATCGAGAGGCAAAGAAAAATTCACTTTTTTTACATTAGCTAAAGGATATAATATACCTGTAAGTTAGAAAAAGAACTGTGTGTGTGTATGAAAACTGCATTCATTTTGCTTACTTCATTATGATACTGTTTATTATTGTAACAATTATCACAGTTTATTTATTACAGTTCCCTAAAAACTCCAAACTCGGTTCTTAGTTCAAGTTTTCATCGTTATTATTCTAGTTTTTATTGCAAAAGTTTAATACATCTGGAAGTAGTAATTTGATGCATTGATAGAAAATGTTATCAAATAATTATCCCAAAAAATTATTGGTACGTAAATTTTAAACGCTTAGTTTAAATTATTTATTTATAGCAATAATTAAAAAATCACAATTAAGAATACTATTGAATGAATTTTGACGATTAATAAAAATGCAAGACTCGCAAATAGCATTTAAATTCAAGGCGAACATTTCTGAAAAAAGAATGATTGATATACACATTTCAAGGTGGTCAGATTGCCAGCTGTTCAACCAACCTTGTAAGAGCGATGAAAAGTGCAAAAAAAAAGTAATTATCAACAAGATAAATTTAGTTTATGGATCAAATTGATGTATAGAGGTGCTGAAAACTTTTTGCCATTAATCTTTACTTAATAATAAAATATGTTCACACTAATGAACCTAAATATAAGTTAAATATTTAATAATATGTTAAAAGTTATATTAGGTTAATGATAAAAAATCCATTATTTTTCATTTGATGACTATAATGTTCGATATCTAAGTATAGATCATACAATTTCAGTTTTATGCTCATTGAAAAGATTATATTTCGCCCTAAAAAATGTTTTGTTGTTTTTTATTTTGTTCATTTAGTTATACAGTAAGGTATTAAAAATGAATATCAACAGAGAGAAAATTCAGTGCATTCACAATTTTTCTTTGATAGAGGTGAAAATACCAGTCAGACAGTTAAAAATCAGGAATGTCTTTATGAACTCGATACTTTAACATCCTATTGCTACACTGTAACATCCAATTGCTTATAATTTTGATCTCACCGATTTTATTCAGGTATAATTGGTGTTAAAGATGCACCTCACATAGGTAGGCCCATCGTCGAAAATATCGATAAAATCACAAACTGTCCAAGATTGATCAGCATGTTAGCAGTTCAAAAATTAAAAGTCAGCCACAAAACAGTATGAAATCATTTGCAAAAAGCTAATCAAAAACAAGTAAATAAAGCGTTGAAGTTCAGATAATAATGGAAATAATGGTTCAGATAATAATGGTAAAAATAATGGATTTCTTTTTCCCAACCTAAAATTAACTGTATATATGAGTATTCGAATGATTCAACGAATTATGAAATAAAGCATGAAGAATTTGATAGTACACTAATTAACACTAAAGAAGCAGTGCTAATTAAAATAATGGAGAAGAAATTTATGTATAAGTTAGTCACATTGATATAAGTAAGCGAAAAAAAGTGGAGATGAAAATTTATTCTTTTAATATCCTCAACGGAATTAATGTTCCTATGATGATATTATATCACCTTTAATATAAAGGCAGAATGTGATATGTGATAGTATTGGTAACATATTGTATCTACTAAAATTTTAAAACAATTCCCATCCGAAAATTGTACAAGCATTTTTTAGTAAACCTAGCATACAAAGTACACAAATTAAAGTAGGGTCTTAAAAATCATTTAGAAAGATTAAATTTGGGGTTTGGAAAATGCTCATTGGAAAATTTCTCTTGTTCTATTCCAATGCAAGTGAAACCGGAGTGTACTGGTCTTATCGTTGAGATGTATGTTCCCTAAAATAGTTTTAAAATAATTCAAAAATCAAAACAAATTGCTCTTTAGACCATTGCTACAACAGAAGAAACTATATAACACACCATATGAAAAGTAAAATTGAGGCTTGATCTTGGAAACTTTGAATACAGACAGGAATGTCAGCAAAGAGCTGAACAACTATTTTCAAGTAAATGCTGTTGCTGATAACTATTTTCCAGATTTAGATTAAGCATTAAGTATGGTCTAGCTTATGATTGAAGACCACACAGATCAGAATTTTACTTATAATAGTGCGTCGGACATATCAGCTGAAATATTAATGTAGAACAAGGACCAGATAATAGCATTTCTATCCCAATGCAAAGAAATAATAAGCGTTTTCAACAACTTATTATTAAAGAACATTATGAGATATCCTGAAATATAATTTTTAATATAATGGTAAAAAAAGTATGCATCTTACAGTGACAGTGATTTTCTATTGAAAAATAAAAATTCTTTTTTAATAAATGATATATTGAAAGTGAAATAGTTAAATACTATCTCAAAATAGAGATTAAATAAATAAAAGATCAGGAAATTGAGAGAAATGTAAATAATATAAACTATGATTTTAAATAATTTATTTATTTTAATAATTATTTTTACTTTTATTATTCTGATTAAATTCTATCCTTCACACTGAATATATTAAAAAAATTTTGTTGTTTTTTAAAAAAAAATTATCTATATTCCTTTATTTTTATCATTTGGATTCAATAAAAAATAAGATATTTGGATGTTAAAGCGAACTTTCACATTACAAATTGAACACATCATTTGACATCATTAAAAATTTAGTGTCCCAAGTAGATTCAATAGGGCAAAACTATAATTAAGTTGAAATCAAAACATTGTTATTTAGATTTGTCTGACTTTTAACATTGAGTTTCAAGAAAAACTATAGCTCTGATAAACAATAACTCATTGAAGATATATATAGAGGTCGCTCGAGTTGCTATCATGACACAGTGTTGACGAATAATTTTTCAACAAGACAAATAGTGTTACAGAATTGTCTAAGGTCCCTATATGATCAGCACGATCCTCAAAGTTTTTCTTAATCAAATATTTAAGGGATTACTTGCCACAGTAATTTCGACTTTGTACATGTTCATTTTAATTATTTTTAGCCAAAACTGCTTCAAAAATTTGGATGATATAATACTACGTATTACAATAAACAATTCCATTAGAAGGTGGTAAGAAAGTTATAAAACCGATACTTATCTTGAATTGTTTAGCTATGAATTGTTCTTTTATTTAATATTTTAGTTGCTAACGTATATCAATGGTTATAAATGCTTACCACAAGTAAGAATATTAATTTTCGTAAATTTATATGTATGCATTTGAATAATCTGCTAATTTTTCTTGATAGTTCTATTCTTATATTGAGTAGCTTTTAGTTACATGATATAAATTGAATGAAATGAGAATATAATATTAATTAAAAGTTTAAATATATAAAAGATAACTTAATCATTTAAAGCAAGTCGTGCAAAATGGATATGGTAAGAAAACTATTTGCATTATATTGTATGTAATATAAATGCAAACATGTGAAAAACACAATAAAAAATTTTACAGTTTAATTACAAATTATAATACAATACATATAAACTGAGAGACAAAATCAGATCTAACGTTTTATTCGACTGATGGTATATTGCAATTTTTAATAACATATTTTACGAACTGAAATGATTACTAAAAATTTATTCATTTGCAAGATCTTACAGTGGCATTTTATATGAACCGGAGAAGTGGACTACTAGTCTAATATTACTCAAATAATAATACAAACTTTTTCAATAATTCAATAAGTGAACAGGAGAAGCATTTGTTACTCATTAAATAATATGATAAATACAAAATTCTTAAAATAATACAGTATTTCAAGTCGACAAAAATTGGTACTAATTGTATATTTTGAAATAAACATATGGTTTGGAGCTTTACTTCAAGAACTATGTGATGTTGTTATGGGTAATATTTTGAGCTACAATCCTAGAAAGCTTAAAGAAAACACTTAAGAACGACAATAGTAAATGTAATAGCAACCAACATTGTGTTTCATCTAGACTTAAGTCCATTAAGTATACGGAACAAAACATCTAGCAAAGCCGGATCGAATAAACTCTTTTGCATTCACTTGAGAATTTTATATTCTACTAAAGTACTTTTATCATTTTTATATTCAAATATTTCTATACCTGATTAGAATTTAGAAGATAAAGTTTATATTCCATTCAACCATATATGAATATGAAAAACAATATTTTCCTCATCATTCCTCCAATTCAAAGGTCAGTATTTGATATATAGGATTATTACTCAACTTTATTCTATCGATTTTCTTCTCCAACACTAATATCCGAAGAAGATGATATCAAATTAATTTTATCCAACATTAAATATTTCTGAATATTATTAAATAAACTTAAGTAACTAGATTTATACTGGGTTGGTACTAAGTTCCAATAGTATTATTTGTTATGCTTATCGAGGCAATATCGACAACAAATGATTTTTTTAATCAGGTCGTCAGTATTGGTGTAATTTAGCTTTCACTAATAACCATCTACAGATAACATGAAAGGTACAATTTAAGCCAACAAAACAAAAGATCACCCAATCGATGTTCAATATTTACCAAGATAAAAATAAGGTTTAACAATATGATGGTATAAAAAAGTTACTTTTCAGAGATTCGAGCTTTTTCAGTTTGAACTCAGATGGGGTTCATTTTTACCACATACATATAATAATGAATTCTTTTCATCTTACAGTTATATTCTTTCCAACATATCCAAAAGCAACTCTATTTTAAAATTGTTTACCAACTAGAATTTACCATTCAGATTTTACCAATTAGAACCAAAGGTACAAAAGACTGTGAATTAGATGTGTTTTACGGTCATCGTCACCAAGCTCTTTAAAAATAATAATTTCACTTCTACCGATCTTCAGACATAATTAAGCCTCTTATCTAACTTGAAGCTAAAGTGCACTATTATTATATATTTATCAGCAATTTTCACCAAGATTTTTGCAAAAATAAAAATTGAAAAAATTTCATATTGAAACACAGTTGTTTTCTAATTAAAAATTTAAAACAGTACAAATGATACAAGAGAATTATAATTTTCTTGAAATGTTAATATATTTTATGTGCTCAATAAAACTCAATTATAATGTAAATGATAATTAAAAAATTATAAAAAATGGATAAATATGTTTTAGTAAAACATCCAAATATATAAAAAATAATTTATGAAAAATATTTAATATTTTTAGCACTCTCTTTTTAAATCATTATTTGGTAAATTTCTTCAAATACACTACTTATGTCCCTTTTTAAACTAATTTTTCAAATATTCTTGACATTAAATAAGATTTATAGTGTTTCATTATAATGGACAAGCTACTGGAACAACAGGTTTTTTTCTTTCTATTTTTAACAATGACACTGTCCAGAGAAAAAGCTTGGAAATTTGCCCGAACTTGCTGAACCACTCAATATTTCAGGGCAAACTGCACTCTTACATAATCTAGATTTCATCTTTTAAAAGTCATTTTTTGTAAAGCATTTTACTTAAAAAGCTTTTTTATATCATTTCCTTGGGGGAAGTTGGCGCGAAATCAAATCACTTGGCACTCTTTTCTCTCTTGAATTTTTTCAATAAATTCTGTTCTGCCTCATCCAATTTTTTGTGAATCTCTTATTTCGAAAACCCTATTTTTGGAACTTTAAGTTCTGAGTTTCAAGTTGATTATTTTTAGATCGTAATCGCTTAAGAAATGGAAATAAACTGCGATCGTGAAAATAAATAGTCTAATTTTCCACATAATGAACAATTTTTCTTTTTTAATGATATTTAAAAAAATGTATTTAAAAATAAGTTTTTTCTTTTTGCTTCTTTAAAAATAACACAAAATATTTTTAAATACATAATATTTTCCATAGTTATTAAATTTAATAAAACGATGTTTTGCTGTTCTTAATGAAGTTGTTATTTATTTTTTATTTATATATCAATATACAATAATGTATACTAAATGTATAATAAAATGCATCATATATAAAAATGAGTTACGTTTATAGGAACTGAAATAAATCTTTGGTTTATAAATCAAGAACTTTGCTCTTTTATAGTTAAAATGTAAAACAGAAAAGTTGTCTTTTAATCCAGCTTTTAAAAATAATTGGTAAAATTGATTATCTTGAATTATAATACCAAGATTGTTTTATCAACTCACAATTTCAAAAGTATTTCTTATATTCTAAATAAATATATAATATTTATATAGATAAGATTATAAATAAATTAGCAAAAAATCTATTATTTCAGTAATTCTCGTATTACTAAAAAAATAGATTTTTTCTCTCTAAAAACCAAAATGTAGTTAAAATTTTAAAAAAATGTCTTCATTATCAACTGAAATATTATTGAAAACAAATTAATAAAAATAATATTTCCATCTAAATTTAAATAATGCAACATAAAAACAATAATCTAAATGTATCTCAATGGATGTAACAAATATAAAAACTCTGAAAATGTAAATTTCTAATTATATATAATATCATGATTGTAACACAATAATGGCAATATTCGTTTTTATTAATATTCTTTAATAATCAAATACTTTATGATATAATTTATTGCATAAATTTTGCTTCAAGATATGGTTTCTATAAAATACTATTAAAATTAATTGATTGGTAAAATCTTTTTGGAGAGATTATTGTTAAATTTACTTAGAAATTACAGCTTAGAGTTGCCTAAAAAATTCAGCTTGTAACTAATATTAAGTTTATACTGATTTGTAGTAAGATATTCACAATAGTTATATATAGAAATCCAGCAAAGGGTTTCCTAGTTGTATTTAAAGTATTATATTAATCATGTCCAATCTCAGCCGGCCTTTGATCAATGAAGCGTACATTAACCCATCGTAAGACAGACTCCTTGCAATTAATTAAAGTATATTACTTGACTATTAGATAAATTAAATGTTCTGTGGCCCTCCTTATTATTATGTGTTATTGCTAAAATTGTCTGAATATCTATTGTTGCTAATAATAGAATATACACTTTTTTTTATCATTTATTAATATTTTTGAGCACAACATGAAGTATTTCTTCCACTTCAAATTTCAAGACTAAATATATTAAAAAAACAGCCAGTTTGATAAGTTATGAAATTGTTACGTAATTTATTGTCTTTTTAGTCACATTAACAAAAATGATAATCACCAAAACCTTTTTATGTATAATTAAACTAATTATATTTTTAAATAGTATTCGAGTTACGTTTCAATATGAATGTTCTGAAGTTATTTTTGAACATACACACGTGAAATTTGTATATTTCTTTGATATTAAAAGAATGAACATTAATTTCTAATTACAACTCACAAATGGAATGAATGTTAATCAAAAACTATTTATTTCTATTAAATTATAGTTTTTATTTCTAAAAAAATTGCCCTACTTAAGATAATTCTTCAAATTTGAAATCAAATGCTAATAAATAAAAATTGAATGTTGATCCCAGCCAAATTGGCACATGGAGACAAAAAGTAATCGCAGTGTGGCAAATCACACACCATTATCAGATGGCCTGTTTCTCAAAAATAAAAGTTTGTTCAATTGCAATATTCTTTAATTGATAAATATAATTCAGTTCATTTCTAAATTCAAATGCCCTCAATACCTGCGCATCATTTTTGTACACAATTCAATAACTATTACTAAATTGTGCCACATTCTCCCTTTCCAGTCAAAGTTTATTTTCCTTGATTTGAAAAATTAATGCTACATTTAAACTTTCTGAACTAATGTATTCCTCGGCGCATTGCTTCCCACTAGCGGAGTGTCTTATATTTATTTGATGATCACCGATTCTGCCAAGAATTTTTCTTTTACCATTCAGACTTCTGAAATGAGTATCATGCTGAAGGAATTGA
>JAPDSC010047254.1:0-16008 GCA_026290005.1 Latrodectus geometricus
TTCCATATTGTATGTGTAAGCTGTAAGGCGACGCGGCGTCTGGGTACTTATAATCACTAAGTTATCTTGCAAACACTGACGCCGGCGGCCAGACATCAATGTCGAACGTTCAGTTGAAAATCGAGGAGCGCATTGTATTTATTATTTTAAAAGCAACTTCCATATTTTCATTTATAGGCCCTACATAACAGTTTTGCATTGCCTCTTTTTTCAAAAAATATTTATAATAAAACTACAATAGTATTTTGTATGATTTTTATTTGTATTTATATTTGTACGTAGTGTGTATACTAATTTTAAAATTTTATTTATAATGATTGAAAAGTATCAGATCTTTGCGACCCCCTGGGGGTCGCGACCCACAGTTTAAGAAGCCCTGATATAGAGGTATATGTACATACGTATAGAAGAAATGTCTTATACATTTGTGTAGCATACATTTTTACACATGCACATTATTTTCAGTTGTTATTAAATGGAATTCAATCATAGTCTCTTAATTGTGCCTTTGAATTATGCAATTTCATATTTATAAGAGTTAGGGATTCTCCATGAAATATGAATTGAAACATTTTTTAATTTTTAACTATAAATTAATTAGTAGACTGACATATGCCCATGAGTTGGTTTATTCTTTTTGAATTTCAAAATATCCCGGAAAAGGAACACCAGTTCTTTCATTTTTAACATTTATAATTCCTATCAACATGACTATCTTTGGTGCAACCCTGATCAAAATTGCTGGTTTTGAAATTAATATTAAATCAATTTAGGTATCAAACTCTTAAAGGAATAATTGATGATTCTTAAAATTATTTACACATGAAAAAAATATATGTTAGAAAAACCCCAATTCAAAGTCCTTCATCTACATTTTTAGTATTAGTATAAAATATAAACACAATTATAATTGTACAAAGAAAGTAGTTTTTGATTTGAAGATTTGTTCCAACACTTATACATTCATTATTTCAATAAAAATGTTGAATTTCATGTTTAATTGTGTGTGATGAATAATTTATAATCATTAAGGTATTACTGCATTTTTGTTTCCTTTTTTCCCCTTGAACCATTTTTATTAGAAAACAACTCTCATTATAATATAAGAACTTTTTCATTTTCTGGCTATCAAGACGAATTGATCAAATAATGCCTTCACACTGAACTAATTGTGATCTAGTATTAGGAATTTGCTCTTTAAGATGGAATATAGCTGAATTGATCTTGTCCACTACTGAACAATGAGAACTAAATGTCGTGTTCTTCTTTTTTTCTGCATACTTGTATATTGGAATAGATGAGATATAATTTTCTGGGTTTCTAGATACTGACATTTAAATAGGGTCTATTGTTTATGGACATTTTACAAACTTGCACTATTTGATTTCCCAATAAGAACATGCGAGTTGAAAGGAATAAATTAATTTATTATTACTTTAAAAAGAAAGCATTTCCAACCAAAAAGTAAGATGTAGTGCATATTTAAAATTACTTTATATTTGTGAGTTCATTAAGAACACAGTTTTAGTCTCTGTGCAAAATTTAAATAAACATGATTTTGGTTTTTAAAGATAATTTAATAATTATTCTTTTATATAAAGTTTAAAAGACTAAAGATAAGAATTCATATTTAGTATTACAATAATGATTTCTTTCCAGATAAGAATTTTATAGAAATATTTTCTGAGACTAATACGATTGCATTTAAGAACATACTCTTTGAATGAACAAATTTGAAGTTTTCATTCATTGAAAAATGACCAGAACAGAATTTTACAACTTATTGAATGACTAAAATGATTTCAAAAATAATTTATCAGCTTAAGATTTATATAATCATATATAATAATTTGTATTAATATAATAATTTTTCAACTCAAGATTGATCCCACAATATTCATTGTGAAACTTTTCATACCTAGTCAGAGAAACACAGAAAGGTAAATTCCAGTTTTAAGCATTTTCTCAAAAGGAAGAGATATAAAAGCATACATTTTAATCCAACAGATATAGAAATTACTTATAACACAAAACATTAATAACAAAAGTAAATAAAAATCATTAATGTTGTTAGCATACAGATATTTTTCAAATACTACTTCAGTAGTTTATATCTACTTGCTTATGAACAAAAGTTATTTCATGAATTTTTGAAAAATGTAAATAAAGATATAAATTTTTTTCATAATTTCTATTATGAACAAAATTTATATCTTTATATACATTTTTTAATATCAGGAATGCTGTTTTTAAGAATGTCTTTGAATATATTTAATTACGTTTTGTTACTTTAAAAAACCTGTTATTTTAGATATGTATTTTGAACAATAATTTCAGAAAATTTTTTGTAATAAATTATGTCAAATCAAAATTTACAAAACAGATTAAATTTGTTCCACATACACAAATATATACCATAAAATTTTTGTAAGACTTCTTTGTAAGATTTTTGTATCAAATTAAGATTTGATATGTTACACAAAAAATGGGAAAAAAAAAATTGCTTATCGATAAGTATGATATTTATGGTAAATTTATTTACATTTTCGTCAAAATTACCAAAGACAAAGAGGAGAATATCATCCTCAAAAGATGAATATTTGCTATGGCAAAATTCAGAATGTAAGTGGCAAAAGGTTAAATACCTTTGTTACTTGTTATTAAAGAAAAATTAATTTATTTAATAATGATATTGATCATAATAAGAGAATTTTAATACTTAATAATAAAAATGTCTCACCAGGTAATAGTTTAATAGTAGTCAAAACACAGTCGACCCAATGAGAATCTGAACAGCTTTTAGTTAAAAATATAGCCATTTGAATTAGACTAAGTAATAGTTTGACACAACATTCTTTTTGAATACTGGTAACACTACCTTCACAAACGTCTGCCTTGAAAAAATAATCAAACATTTATCACAGCATAATACATATGTTAAAAAATGTATCTTTATTGAGATATTAAAAATATTTAAAATGCCATGAAGTAACTTATATTTGAAAGTAGTATTTATAAAATCTTTTTACAATAAGTTCTTTTTAAAGAATATTGTTCTAACATATTTAAATATTTTATTATAAACATATCATATTATTTTAGTTATAAGTTAAAAAAAAGTTATTTGGAACTAATTCAAGAAAATATTTCAGATAATTACTTGTGAGAATATTTCTAAATGTGCTTTGTGTTTAAATGAAAACAATTAAGTTGTGGACTACTATAATTAACATTATGGATACATTTTGAAACAATTAATGAGTAAAAGTTTTTCAAATGTACTATACAAGAGTTAAAGTATTCCAATTAAATATCAGCAAATGGACAACAAAGTTTAACTTTGAAATTTAACAAGATTATTTTATGATTGTATAATGTAAAAATAAAATATTTAACAAAAGAGATTAAGATATAAGCTTAAAACTAAAAGATGAAAAAGTCATAATTTATTAACTACCATTATTCATTTAAGGTATATATCAAGGCTATTATAAGATTTAAAATAAACATTAAGTGTAAATATTTAGTAATTAAATGTAATAATTCATAATAATGAGAAAAAGAATATTTTTGCTGCACAATATGTTTAGATTAATATATACCTATTTTTAAAAAATTCTACATAATTGTACAAATTTCTTGATTTATTAAAAAACCTACCATTAAAACTATAAACTAACATTAAAGAAATGTAGAATGTTATATATTGAAAAAGTATATTGCATATACTTTTTCATTATTTATGTCAATTATAATGTATTTATATTATACATATTTCTGCTATTAAAATATAACACAAATGATAAGCAAAATTGTAAAATGAAATATAAACTAACTTTTTTCCAATATTTTTTCCATGTCTTAAAAGATTTCCAACGAATTTGCCAACAAAAATGTAGAAACAAGGACTTTAACACTTTAAAAAATTCTGGCGCCCTAAATAAAATTTTAAAAAAAATGCCTTTAAAATACATTGAAATAAAATAATATGTTGAATTTAATATGAAACAGAATAATAATTGAAATAAAATAATTAATATGTTTAATACCTTTCAGTGTTATCTTGCAACATTATATTTTTGACTTCAAAATCAATATTCCTGAAAAATATAAATTAATAAATTAGTAAAATAAATAGTAGAATATTTAATGCAATTTCAAAAATACAGGAAACAATAATTGTCTATTTTTGATTAAGCATTTCGTTCGATGTAAAAAGTTTTACCAACTTTTAACTAAAAACCTTTGGTAATAAGATTATAAGCAGTAATAATTATCATTGTTTATAAAAATCTAGGAAAATTAAAATTATATATGTATGACCACACATTGCAGTTATTTATAAAATAAATTAACTAATTTAAAATACTACTGAAATTCTAATTATATTTTATTACAACTGTGGTAGCTTCTAAATTTAGGTTTGTTGAAACAATGCATTTATAAACCCTGATCAACAAGCTAAAGTAAATTAATTTATTAAAAAAATCTTTATTATTGTCTGAAAGTTCTGAAATTTTAGTTTTGATTAACATTTTTCAACTGAAGTAGCAAGAATTATTTCATCTTCATTTGATGAAATCATTATGATAGTTACATCATTATCAAGAAATATATAAGTTTTGTGTGTGGAGGAGGGGGTCTTAAATTTATTTTTTTTCTCTCTCTCTCTGATGCTTCTACAACATTATTTAAATCTCAATTTCTTTTCCCAATTTTAATAAGAAAGAAATTTACTGATTCAGAAAATCTGATTCTGAAATTTTACTGATCAGCTGTTGACTTTTTTTCAAGAATTTACACTTGGAAAAATCAAATTTTTAAATCTCTCATCATCTATTCATTAGAGCTGATGCCAAAAAAATGTTTCCTTTGAAATTTTGACTGCATCTACTTTGTAGTTGTTTTAATAAAAGTATTTTTCAAAGTTTTTATAATATTTTCTTCCTTAGTTCAAAATAATATAGAGCATATGTGGTTAAGATAAGGGATCAGTTTTTAAAAAATCATCAATAATCTATAGCTTAGAACATCATTCTTTGAAAATGTTTCAAAAACACAATCATTAAATTCATTCATTTTTTTTTTTTTTTTTTTACAACAAGGGCATTTATCTTAATATGCAATCAAAAATATAAGAATAATAAATAATATAAGTATCTTAATAAGTATATATAAATCAAGCAAATATAAAATAAGAGAAACTAATTAAAAAAATTTAACTTTGGAGCAAAAATCAATCATTGATAATATACTGATGGGTAATTATCACAATTACAAAATTTTTAAGAAAATACAATAAGTAAAAATTATTAGACCAATGAAATCTTAAAAAAATTACTGCCAATTCCATATTTTTTTCACTTTTCTATGAAAAAAATATGCATCTTCTGCAATTTGTAAGGCTGAAGATGCACTCACAGCAAATTAGAGTTTTTTTTAATGAATTAGCTAAAATGACTATATGTGTGTATATTTTTATATATGAAACCAAGAAATTATTTTCTTGGTATGAATTTTTCCCAAATTTTTAAATATTACATTATAAAGAAATATACAACTCACAATTTGATAAATTTAATTTAGTTTTCCCTATATGTATGCATCATGCAATTTAATTTAACATTTTTTAACTTTTTATTGTCAACATTGTATGTAAGTGATGCTAATATCACTTGTCCGGAACACCAGGAACAAATTCTGATCTAAGACTTATAATAGTTATGAATTTCAAAGTTAAATTTGTAATGCAGCTGAAAAATATAAAATTTACTATTAACAAGTTATTATTATATATTATAGTTCTTATTATATAATAATAAATAATTTAAAAGTTAAAAGAATATCTTTCACAATATTTTTATTAATAAAGATAGTACTAATAATTAATATGAAAATTTTGAATGAAATAAAAATTCAAATGCAAATTACAGAACAAAAATGTATCTTGTATAATATTATATAATATTGATGCAATACAAAAATATCATATTAGGTTATGTACTAACAATATAATAATATTTGAAGTCTATTTTTAAGAGTGCATGTATTTATTATTATTTTTTTTTCAATTAAATTTGCACATCATATTTATGTGTACATATATAATCTCTGAAACATTCAAAAAGAGTAAATGTATTTACAGTATTTACAAATTTAACTATGTATTTAAATCAATAACTTAAAATCAACAAAGCAAAATTATAACATATATTTACAATATTTAAAAATAAATAGTTGATTTATATTTCTATCATATTTAACAATTTTATAGATATTTTATCGTTAATAGATTCTAAACATTAGGGCAATAAAAATTGAACAATCATATATGCAATTATATTTATGATATACTATCTTCAAATAGATTAATATTTTTGTTATTGTTTATAGTATATTAATTTATATTACCATTAATGTATTCAATAAACAAAAAAAAATTTCATATATTTTACTCACATTTGATTTCATTTCTAAATTTACATAAGTATTTTTATGAGCAAATCACTTAAGAATAAAGTATATTTTTTTAACAAAGAATTCAATATTTGGCATTATATATATAAAACAATTAAATTTGCACATCATATTCATTGATGAAATGTTATTGTGAATATAAATAAAGATTGACTATCAATAAGATAATTTACAATATCACTTGTCAAAAAAATCATTCAAAATTGCAGTGTTTTATGGCTTATATACAGTCAAAACTTAAAATACTATACTACACACTTTTTTGCACAAGCTTTTTATGAATAAAAAAAAATATTTGATGAAAATATTGATGCTTAGCTTTTTAATTTAGTTGCCACTTTTCTTAAAACTAACTTTCCATTAATGATTTGGTTTTAATACATATTAGAAGTAATATATAAATAATGCATATTAAAAGTTAAGACTTTAAGTATACATTAAGAAAATTCTACAATTTTTTTTTAAAATATTTTTTATCTTACTCTGCTTATGATTGGATATTTATACTTTATAACTTATTTAAAATTAACCACTTTAAAAATTTACAATTTATTTAGGTGGTATGTGCAATAGAAAATTTTATCAAATAACAATGACTAATTTGAAGAGCTAATATTTTTTTCATCAGAATGATTAATTTGAGAAAATAGAATCAGCTAAATAATTTGATTTCTCAAAACATAAGTTTACTATTTCATTTTTAATTTCCAAAACAGGTTTGTATTTTCACTCGGATCTTTTGTTTTCTTTTTCAAATTTATGTAGCTATTCATACCTACCAACATTTAGATATTTGGAGCTTAACAGTTTTTTAACTACCATGCAAATATTTGTTAAGGAAACAGCCTTGTTTTCTTTTATTATTTATATAAATATAAAGCAATAATATAGTAAATGTAAAACAAAACAAAAAATATGTGTATTAGTTTTTGTGTAAAAAACATGGATATTTATTCCAATTAATAAATGAAAAAAGTAATAAAAATTAACACAAACTTTTAATTAAGTAATATTGAAGAATTTCAATGCTAATAAAAACTTGGAGGTACAAATTAAAGTATGAATATATCAAAAATATTTCCTATATTTAATTAGATGCCAAAAACATTTTATTAATAAGAGAATACACAAAACATTCAGATATATAGAAAATTAAACATTTTCTTATTTAACTTTTTTAAATAAACATCAGAAGCCAATTTACTCACAATAGTAAAAAAATTTATTTATAAAAATTTTTTAGCTCACAGCTAAATGTTTTCTCAATTTGCATTAGGTGGAGATTTCAGAAATTATGCTCTAGATTTAAGCCCTAATATATAAGTCAAATTTTACAATTAATTACTGATTAGAGATTAAATGTTCACAAAGTATTTGAATTATTCATCAATTTGTTGCTACAGTAAAATTAAATTGATTGCTTAAAAATTATCAACATTTCTAACTTATAAATAAACGTATTGAAAGTTAAAAAAAAATAATAATAAAGTCCATAAAAGAGTGAAACAGAATGAGTACTTTAAATGGTAAAATTTGAATTCTGTGTAACTCCTTTTTGTATGATTTAATTTATTTAAATTCTGATATTATTTTTGATACTGAAATCTTTTATTTTTATGAATTGCAATTAAATATAGATTTTTCTGTTCCATTGGATCAAAACATTTTAAAAAATAGTCTCATATATACAGCACTGTTGCAGATTGCAGATTTTTTACAAGGAAATTTTAACTTTTGCATTTAGTATCTTTATTTTCATTTTTTAATACAAATAATATTGTAATATTGTTAAAACATTTTGTTTCAACTAAAATAATTTAAAAACTTTTTTTTTTTTTTTTGTTATTTTGAGATATAACAAAAATAGTGTCAGTTGATTATCTGAGATTAAATGCATTTATAATTTAATTGTAAATGAGGTATATTTGTATTCAAGCTATACTTAACTTATAAAACACTCTCTAATGCAATATGTAGATTTCTATTTTATATTTTACAGGGAAAGAATATAATTTATATTAAAATAAATAAAATATGAAATATTAAAATAAAGAAGGCAACCATTCTTTTACTTCTAGATATTCTATCTTTTAAATACATTTTTTTATAACATTTCGATTAAATTTTAATTATTAATTAGAATTAATTATTAAAAATAATTTCATCATTTATGACAATCTCTGTATTTAATGTTCATTATAATCAGCAAGATCAATCCTGGAACTTATTAATTATTAGAATGCCAATTAATTACAGAAACTCCTGTGTGTCATAATATTTGCAACACAGTTTTATATTTAATTCTCAATTCAATATAAATCTTAGTAAAATTAGTAAGTTTTCTTCAATAAAAATTATCTCTAAATAAATTAAATTCTTTGTTTGCAGAACAGAATTATTTACAGTTAAATTAATTATTTTTCACAAACATAAAATAAAAAATTAAAAATTTATTTACAATTTTAAATTTACACACTTACATCATGAGATAATTTAAAGCTTCTAATTTATCATTATCTAAAAATTTTTCTGAATACTTGCAATAAAACACTTTCAACCAAGGAAACAATTTGCGACATCTCCGCATTTCTTTGACAACTTTGTGTCCACCCATTTTGCTGAAAAATAAATTTATATCTTACTTAGTGAAAACAAAATTGAAAAAGCTAATTATTTATATAAATTTTTTTAACTATGTTTATATAGTTAAAAAAAGTTAAAAGCAATTTCTGGAAATTTTAAAAATTAATAAACATTAACAAATATGAAAATGCTTATTTAAGTAATTAGTTTTTAATATTTGCTAATTAAATTATAATGTTCCCTTGCTAATATTATAAATATATTATATAGACTTATTAATGAGGAAAATTTTGAAGAAAAAGAAAAAAAAAAAACTTTTTTTTTGAGTATACACAATTTTTTACTTTTAATATGAATTTTTAGCATTTGTAGCTTTTCCTGATATTTAGTTAAAAATCTTATTTTCCTTGAATAATACTTTACTGACCATGTTATTGATTAAATAAATTGAACAATACACACATCTTAGAGAACTTTTAATTATTAGCAATAGAATAATTATGGCCATTGAAAAATACTAGATACTTCATTCACATTAAAATGAACTATACTTCATTCATACATTGGAATAAATTACAATCTTATTATGTAAAGTTTTAAATGCATTTTATAATCAAAAACAAATATATATTTTATATACCATGGTGACACAAGAGATCTAAAATTACAAAGGATCATTCAAATAGCAATAATAGCAAGCTGAATAATGACCAACATGTATGTCATTAAAGCTCACTAAATAGTGGTTCCTTCTAGAATTATTTTACTTAAAAAATTAATTAAATCTTATTTTTTGCATAAATTTTTTTACTTAATATTAATTTCAAGGATAAATGAATTGAAATAAATAATTTAAATTTGGAGAACTTATCAAACAAATTGACACTTTTTTTAAAAAAATTTTTTCTCTATTTACATTTCTAATATAATAGATATGATAAAATAATTTCTAATATAATGGAATATGATTTTATTTGAAAAATAATGTAGTAAGTAGCTTGATCCCATGTAATGTGAAGAAATATGTAATCAAATCTACAACTTAACAAAAGTCATGAATTTAATTTAATATAATGCCTAAATTTACAATAAATATAAATACACAATTTCAAATAACACCTAAATACACAATAATTTTACCCTTTATATCTATACCTAAAAATACTTATTAGGGAATTTTATGTGGTATAATTTTTAATATGTAATTTCATTTCTTTTAATCAATGATTTATGCATAGCAGATAATTTTTCTTTTAGTAAAACAATTCATTTTAATATAGGAAACTAACAGGATATAAAAAAGATTATAGGATATTATAGGCATCCTACATTAAATCCTTTAAATTGGAGTATTGGGGACTATTTAAAGCACTTTATAGAAGAGATAATTTTTATACATTTTTATAGCTGTACTTATTCTTGTTCTTAGCCAAATTTAGGACTTTTTTTAGCTGTTTTTATTATAAACAGTTATCTTTTATTTGACTTAAAGGTTTACTATAGAGATCAAAATTAACAAAAGAATTTAAACTCAGTTTTAAATAATTATAATCCATGATCAAAATCAAACCTATGAGTTATTAAACCAAAAGCCAAATTACTAATTATTAAAGTGCTAGATTGGCTAGTATATGGAGAGAGTAAATGCACAAAGAAAAGATGTAGAATACATTTCTTAATACTGTTTAGAATTTTTCAAAAATTAAAATGCATACACCTTTCTAGCTTCTTTTTTTCCTGTTAAAACTATGGAGCAAGAATAGCACAATTTCACATTCTTAAAAGGTTTTTTTCAATTGGTCAGTTGACATCAAAACTACCAATTATTCCTGTAAACATTTCAAAACTCTATTTATAGAAATCACAGCACTTGTTTTGTTTTTCACTTTACATTAACACATTTGACGCCATTGTTTTGATTTGCTTTCGCTATAGCTTTCAATTTAAAATCTGCTGAGTAACTTAAATATTTTCACTTTCATATGACGATATACGAATTTGAATATTTTTAAAATGAAACAGCTCACATCAAGACAATTTGCGAAATGACGTTAGCAAAATGAAACTGTATTATCTTTACAAGGAATCAAATTCATTCTTGAACATAATTAGTCAAAGCTAATTATAGTTTAAATAACTCAGCTATGTCATGGTAAAACCTGTTATTTATTATAACAGGTAGTACCACGACACAGTATTTTTTTCAAAACTTTCTTGTAAGCTTTTCTGACAGAGAATGTTTTTTATCAGATTATCAGTGGCAGCATATTATACGGACAATAAAATTCGGAACTTTTTTATCACAAAATCCAGATTATATACAGGAAAATATGGTATATATCCTATCTTTCATTTAAATTAATTTTGTGTTTTGCCTGTTTGAAATAGGTTCCAGCCCATTTAAATTTTATATTTTAATAACTCTAACATTAAAATGCTTATGATCATATAATATTTTTTTTAATTTTGTTTATTTTTCATTCCATAATCACAAGTTTTCAATATAAAAGCTGATATGACCATCACAAAAGTTTGAAATGGATTCCAAACCAATACAAAAATCCCACGAGATAAGAACTGAATTCACAGTTAAATTAATAACCAGAGTGCTAACCAACCAGTTGCCTGGTCCATTTTAAAAGAAGGAGGTGATAATACTTCCATTAATTGGATAATTACATAATTTGAAGACAATTTTCATTTGGTGTGATTTGCTTTTTGTTGTGGATTTGGAATGAATATTTTTTTATGGCAAATATAGATGGTTGTAAACTATTTTATTGGTAGGCATGTTTTGTTGGTATTCTGTCCTTATTAATCATTGTCATCAATCAAAATTTATTCCATAAAAATGATTTCATTTGTAACTTGAAATTAAATTATGAAAAAACCACTTGTAACACATAAAATTTCGCAATGTCCGGGTTGAGAAAATTTAATAATTTTGTGTTATTCTAATCATTTAATACTTAGTTAACTAATCATTTAATATTTAACAAATTGAATTATTAAGTTTCCTACCAGTATTCTTTAACATGTTGGAAGTGTTATTTCAAGGGACTGATTGTTAATGATCATGGGATCAAAAGATAAAATATTTTGTCAATAAAGTTTAATTGTAAACATTTTTTTTTTAAATTTATTTTTACACATTCTACAACTTTATTATTTCGAATGAATTTTCCTCTTTAAGAGTTGAAAATCTCTAACACAAGTTATGAAATTGTAGGTATGTATCCAAGTTTCTTGTTCCAATGTTTTAAGTGGTCATTTTCATTTGGCAATGTGAATTTCCATACCAGATATAAACAGCTTACTCACTCTCATTATGGAAGAATAACCTAAGTAGTTAAATGGAAAGATATAATTCATAGGTTATAAAAACTGTTCTTGTTTTATACCTTAAGAGAAGATAAATTTAGCTTTTATACCAAAGAATTGCCAAGCCTTTCTTGTAAACAATAAAACAAAAAATTTGAATTTATTTTTTACATGTAATATACTTGTAGTATAAAAAATAGGTGGACTTTACTTCAGGTGTCCCTTAGTTCTTCAACAATTTGGAACTGGGTTGGGTGATGTTGAATATGGTGATAAACAAATTTTTTTATTCAAAAAATCTCATCTTTCCGGTCAATAGTATGTAAAATTTGTGTAATTTTAATAATTTTGTATCATTGCATAGTTTTGGTACTATTTATTGTCTACAAAAAAGCATGTTAGGCGCTTTGGTGTCTTCGTTGGCAAAAATCATCAATTTTTGCAAAAGAAGACACCAAAACATATTTTTTCCAAAAAAATAAATACATATTTTGTGAACTTGGTATTGATGAACACATTATTATTTTTAGTTGAAATGTTTATTACAGTTACAGCTAGCAAAGCATAAAAAATTTCCAAATGTGGTAAAATTTAATTTTTTGCACCTCACCAAATTAATTCACCAAAGGCGATTATTGCCAAATATAGCAATGAAATGTCTTTTTCACAAATATGTGCAAACTGCATCCACACAATTTCAATTTTTGCCAGTTTCAATTTGGATTTTGCAGCTGAAATTTTATATTATTGTACCAGTCTTCTATAGTACTGTAATAACCAAAGTATAATAAAGGAAAAATGAAGGATTTTATTTTGTATTGGATGTAACAATGCTGGAATATAAAACCTATCTTTTATATTATTGTAATAAACAAGATACTATAACTGAAAAATTAAGGCAAGTATTTTATTCCAATTATTTTCTGCAGACAGAATTACTAGAATTTTATTTTAAGTATTTTAATTTTCATTAATAAACAAAACTACATAATTCTTCTGTTTTCCAAAATTCTAGAATTGTTTTTTAAGCATAAAATAATAAACAATTCTAATTTTCAAATTATTCCAGATTTGTTATCTTAATTTAATGGTTTTCGCAGAAATTGTTAAATTTGAGAAATTGCTGGAAAAGAAATTTTTGTATAAACTATAATCTTCGCTTAAATTAATGTGCATTTTTTAGAGTAAATGTTTGATATATTGTATAAAATTGTTAAACAAAATTAGAAAATTTTTATGCACTAATGATTTGTAGCATTCTATTTAATCACTGGATTCATCAAAATTTTATTAAATATATAAAAAAATTCATTTAATAATTCAGAAATTCTGTATTTTATTTAATTTTAAATAGATGTTATTAAATCTAATTATCATTATTTTTGCTGTTTTAATTTCCTCATATTTCCTTCAATATTAATTCTCCAATATTTTTAAACAGAAACTTTTAAACAATTCTTAGTACAATTACTGTTTTTTTATTCAGTGTTAAGCGATGCTGTTTTCTTATTAATGTTAAGCTAAAAATCCTTGATTTCTCATATTTGTTATTTTTTTCAAACAGTCGATTGGCGCCCATTGTGGGTTGCTAATGAAATTCCAACAGCTTCGTCTCCTCCGCTTGATGAAAAAATTTTCGCTGATTGACGAGGCTGTGACCGTAATATGCATTTTTACCACATTCTCTTTAAAATCAACGTGTCATGCGTATCGATATATCAATTACCATTTCAAATAAAAACTACTGAAATTCCCAATTCTAGCATCATATTTAACTTTCCCTGGCTACATATGAACCCAGATTTGTACAATACTCAACACGCAGCTAAGTTTATGCAAATCTGCTGGCATTTTACCTATCAGTAGAAAGTGTATATTTGAGCACTATAATAAATAATTTAATTTATCATGAGTGAAAATTGATTGGATAAACAGTTCTACACAAGTAGTTCTTACCCTCTATTTAGAAGTAATTATATCAATAAAACTGTGAGTTTGAAGAAAATATTTTAAGAATCTACACGTGTTTCCAACTTCCGGTTCTTGAAACGTTATTATTTACAAAACAAAGAAACGTATTTTTGTTTGAGAGGTGTCTTTATATGATGCCAGAAGATATTATGCTAAGCCAATCAACTATAATATAAAATATGATCACATAATGTAGTTAGCTCCCAAATCGGCACCATTCTCTCTATGTCATTTTATACCAATGAATATAAGATTCTTTTATGTCATTACAGAGGAAAACTATTAGACCTTTAATGATTACTTAAAAATAACATAATTGATAGTAAAATATCATGCTAGAACAATTGCTAATAAAGAACAGTTTTTTGAGAAAAAAATAATAATTTATTTGCTCTTGGATTTAATGTCTAGTATCGATGTAAATCGTAGCGAGTAATGTGGCATCATAATCATACCAATAATCATGCTTGTTTATTTTGATTAAGGTGATCTCTACATCTTTAAAAGTAGAATAAAAATTTTGAAATAAAAATGTGGTACGAAATAGCACCTGCAATGGGTTTATTCAGCGCTTTCTTACTTTTACCAACTGTAACTCCTTTTTTTGTAAATTTGGCTATTCGCGGAGTGGTAATTTAGCTCTTTATATTATTTACATATTTTTATGCTCCATTAAGCTTAAATATTATTGAGAAATATTTTTTGTATTAAATTTATAGTAAGTTCTATCATTCTAAAAATATTTTTTGTGTTATCTAATAAATAATATTATTGTAAGTTTTGAAATTAAAAATTTTTAAATGTAGATGTTTCTATTTTTCCCCCTTATGTATGGTGGATCATTCATAAAGTCTTTTATAGTAGTGTCCTCTGAAAATTCTTATCAACAGAATGATTTGTAATCAAAATTTAAATATAAATTTATAATTTGTTAAAATTTACTATGAATTATCAATAAATCTCTCTTTGGAGTAATACCTTCAAAGGATCAGATTTACTGTACTCTCACCCTTTGCTCAATTTTTCCATATTTAGCGATAAGTAACATTTTCAGGCAACTCGCTTTTGCACGCAGGCCAGTAAAAATTCAGAATATTTCAATAATCTGAATTTTTTTATTGATCTCGTCAACAAGAATGACAGTACAGTAAATTTTTACCACTATAAAATGATTACAAGGATGAGTAAATTTATCTACTTGAAGATTAATTTTGTTAGTTTGTAAATTATCTTCATTTTGTACACAAATCAAGCATCTACTATCTTCTTAATTTTACAGCATCACAGAAGAATTAAGGTTGTCATAACTCCACCCTTCAGTCCACATAATTATTTCCTGTACTTAAACATCTGAAAAATGCCTTTAAATTAACAAAACCTATTACCATCAGGCTGAAAATAAAATACAGTTGTATTGTTGCCCATCTACCACCAGAAATAGCCATTCATTTGAGATGTTATTATTTCTCCAGATAATAGCTATCCCTTTGAGTAAATAAAGGAACAATTGATAAAAATAAAAATTTAAAAAACAAAAACAGGAATGCATTACATACTAAAATTTTCAAACTTCTGTCCAGCAAGCATTATAAAGACCTGAAACCTTTCTGAACTGCTTAAACTGTACAATGAAGAGCATCTTTAGATTATGTCTTT
>JAPDSC010047259.1:0-12686 GCA_026290005.1 Latrodectus geometricus
CAGGCCAGGCAATTTTTGGCGGAATGGCATCAACAAGTTGGTCGAGATGTGGTAAGACGTTTTAAATAGCAAAGAAGAATGTATAATTGATTAAGTGATTGATATAATTATTGTTTTTTGCTTGAACGCTATGAACTTATTTCCTAACCTAATATATATATATATATATATATATATATATATATATTTTATGCGTGGGCGCGCGAGTCAGTGTGTGTACTTGTATGTTTTGCAATGTTTTCCATTTCATGACACATTAAATTAATCGAGAATTTATTATTTATTAATAGACCATATAAATATATTATTGCTTTAACAATAACATTTGACTAAATCTAGTTAAAAATAGAGAAGACATTATAATAATTAATCTATTTCTTATTTGAATATTTCTGTTTAATAAGAATGTTTATTTTTTTATGACTAATAAATTCATAAAAATATTACTTATTAAACAAAAAATGTGAATTTCTAAATTTCTAATTATTATAATATTTCCAATGACACAAACATTTTTTAATGAATGAATTAGTTTTTGCAATAAATACGTATTCTTGAATTCTTAAGCTTATCAAAATGCAATTGCAACTGTTACCAAAAATATTATAGATCATAGGTAAAATTATTACATCTGAAAATTCTTTTTTGTTTTTGTTTTTTGAGACATTTTGATAAGGAAACAAGTAGATATTCTTTGATCTGAATAACTTTCTTTTCTTTGTGAAATAAATTTTTTTTATTATTTCAGAGTTTGAACTGCATCAAAATGTATACAGAGATTTTTGTTTGAAAATACTAAAAATATATATTTTCTTATCATTCATTTTTATATTTTAAGAAAATGAATAGCCGAATTTATTTTAAAAATAACAATAAAAACTAGATATTTGTATTTTTTCTTTCTCTTTCAAGAATATTGTTAGTTTTATTATCTTTAGTAATCTGGACTGATTGGTATATTTAGTATGTTTTTAAAAATACATATTTTATCTTATTTTATATTTGCTTTTAAGATTCGAAAAATTGAATACAAATAGTTAAAAAATTTCAAAGAAATTGAATATTTTCAGTTTCCGAATTCAAATATATATAAAAAGAAAAATAATAAAAACAAAATAATGAAAAATATTCATTATATGAATTAAACAATATACTGGAATCTTGATTTTGTCAAAAGTGTTTTACATGCAATTCCTTATGTACCTGCAACTCTGAATAATATCTGGATTGCTGAACTAAGTAATTTGCATTTTTGAATTGTTCTAAAGTGAATCAAGGTGACAAAACATTGCTTTCAGGTTTTTTCATGGAATCATGAAAATTGGTTTATATTTGGTGTATTTAAAAATCGAGGAAATAACATTATAATAAGTTTTAATAAAGCTGTTTAAATATTTTCAATATATTACATGGAATTTTAATTTCATTCATTATTCAAAGGGCGAAAACAGGTACTAATATAGAGAATGCGTATTTTTATGAATTTTACTTTACTTGAACAAGGAAATTTAACAAACAACTTTTTTAGCTTGTTTTATAGCAATGAAATATAAAATATATACAGCAATAATGTAAAATAAATATGCATGGATTTTTAATTACTTTATTACCACTCAGACAGGCAATTAGTAATCATATTATCAATTACTAATAACCATCTTCATAAATCCAAGAAACACTTTACTTAGATGAACTTCTTGTTGAATACATATATGTGCAAATAATTTACATATCAAAATGAATAAATCTTTAATAACGCACAGTGTTTTTTTAATTTAACATGAATTTTTAAAAATATTTTCATTTGAATATATTTGCTAATTTGAAAGTTTTTTAAACTAATTTGAAATTACAGTGAAGAATTTAGTGGAATAAAAATCAACAAATTAAATGTGTTTCTAATTTGAAAGCTTTAAAATATATTATTTTAATCAGAAAACAAAAATAATTACATTTAAAGTTTGTATTCTATTCAATATAATGAAATAATAAGAAATAATTATATACATTTCCCAGATTATCCTATAAATTAGTACAAAAGCAATCCTGTCATTGAAAAGGAAAGCACTGTTACACTGCTCAAAATAATTAAAGGATATTGTGGTTTTAAGTGGATCTTGTAGCTGGGAAACTTTGTTGCTGATTGATACATAGTCGTCAGACGTACTAGGTTATATGAGAATAAATTACACATGTTTTTCAGAAAAAAATGCATTTTACTGCGCATTTGTGTACAAAAGGAAAAAAACACAATCTGTGTATATGAGAAAAAAGGAATAAGAAAAGGTATTTTCTTCAAAGGAAATCATTTTCAAAAGGGGATATGGTTTCCACGGACGTCCAGCAACGTTGAACACCTTTGAGGCATGGAGTCAATGAGACTATTAATCACGAGTTGGGGTATTGTACCCCACTCTTCCAAAAGAGCTCTTTCCAGTTTTTGGAGAGTTTGTGGGGGTGATTGGTGGCCAGCAACTCGTTTTCCTAGAGCATCCCAAACGTGCTCTATATGATTCATGTCTGCAGAACACGCTGCTCATTCCATTCATACGATTCCTTCATCAAAAAGAAAATCTTCCATCAGGTTACTATGATCTGGCCTGCAGTTATCGTCCATTAAAATGATGTCATCTACGATTGTTGCTGCTTAAGGGACCAGTCAAAAGTCTATCTCGAATGATATATAGAGGCATGTGCCCCTGTCAATGGAGATGTCACCTTACACCAACACTCCCCCACTGCCAAATCTGACAGTTTCGTGCACAAACGCAGGATTATTCCTACTGCCACTGTCCGTCCAGATGAAAATACGTCTATTATCAGGATGAACAGAAAAACGGGACTCTTCAGTATAAGAACATTGCTCCATTCATTTCTCCTTCAATTCAGATGCTCTATTGCCCACTCCCTGCGGCGGATGCCTTAATGTTAGTTTAACACATACCATCGGTCGGAGAATATACAGACCTACACCATGGATCCGGTTTCGAACAGTTTGATTTGAAACCGTGGTGTCAGTAGCAGAGTAAAGCTATTGTTGGAAAAGAGTAGCGTTCATATTTTGGTTTCTCCGATTAGTTAACACCAAATAATAATCTTCATCAGGCGTTGTTGCCCGTCTACAACCTTGCCCTCCCAGATAGCAAACAGTGGTCCTCAGGATGTTCGGAGAACGTCCTCTTACGTCCATCTGGACTTAAGAGGACGTCCGGTAGGGGTGCAGCGACGTCTTACGGACATTCTCCGCACGTACCAATTGGCACAATTAAATTAAGTTCTAATTAATAATTATCTAATGTTTATTTTTCTCGCATAAGAAAATAGCCAATTTCTGATATTTTTTCATGAGACTATTTTAACAGCATCATTATGATTTATTACACCATTCCATTTCAAACACCATAATTATATTTTGTTTTCTTTGAAATATTCAAAATTCTTTTTTCATTTAAAGAGTGATTCAAAATTGCACAGTTTTAAGTATAAATCAAATGAATTTAAGAAATTAAATGAAATATAATTTGGGACAAAATATAGTTTTTAGATTGTTAATTTCACAGAATTCTATATACACACTCAATTTTTATTCACAATCATTATTATTATTAAAATCATTATTATTTACACAATCATTATTTTTTTCTGTTTCTCCGCCCTTTCTTCAGCATGCCGCAGCCAATTCGATATGCTCTTAGCCATCTCTGCTTTCGTAACTTGAGGCATATGAAAACAGACTGCATCTATTATTAAAAAAAGAAATTAATATTTTATAAGATAATCTAGAAAGATCAAGATTATCAGAAACAAAACTTTATATGTTAAGGTTTAATGATTATTTCAACAACTTAAATTTTATTTTAAAGATATAAATTAGTTTAAAAGAGCTACTGTTAAAAAAATTCAACACTTGTAAAGCAATAAAGCAAAATAATTTTCTTATCACCATTAGATTCTCATTTGATAGTTAAAAAATAAACAACACATGGACTTAAAGACATAACAAATCCCAACAATGAAATAGCAAGTTTTAAATTTTTAATACTTTTTATAACATATTAAAATTAGTCTGATAAAGAAATAACCTTTCAAATTGATTAAATATAAAATTAGTCCAAAATTCAATCCTTTCCAGCCGTAATTTTATAATCTGCAGTTGCTTTAAAATTTCTGAAAAATCTAAACTAGAGATGCATCTTTTTCATTTAAAGAGAATATAAATTTGTTTTTATGAATCAAAAATTTATTTAGTGAAATCATCATGCAAAGTTTTAAGAAAATAAAATTTCATGTTAGAAATGTATACATTTTTCTTTAAAATTTATTATTAAATAAAATTTGTGTTATTAAATATTCCTTTCTAAATGAAGATTAAATAATATAATGACTTGTAAGATGACTTTTCTATTAATAATCTACTTACACACTCAAATTTAGGAATGAATTATTTAACATTCAGTTTTAATTTTAGCTCTGTAATTCCCTGTAAATTCATTCAACACATTAAAACAATACAATTTAAAATATATAATGACTTTGGAGCTACTATGTGATTAACAAATGATCTTTCATAACATTTTAAAGTAAAATTTTTAAACTAAAAATTTCTACATTCATAAATTGTAAAATGAGAAGAATACATAAAATTAGCCAGCCTGAATATTGCTATTTATTTATTGAAAAGACTTGATGCATTATACAGTATAATAATTATACACAAATTAAGAAATCATATATTTAGTTTCAAAACATAAGATTAGAACAATACAAGTACTTTACATCACACCTTAATATTAACTTCTTAACATGAAAAAACAATTTAAAAATAAAATCTTTAGCATTTATAATCTTAATAATGGGCGAATTAAAATATCCATTGAATTATAACATTGGAATATATGTTTACAATCATCTACTTTTTGATAGCAGTAACGTAAGGCTTAACAATTATGATAAATAGTATATATAAGTTTTTAAAAGTTTAAGTATAAACAATAAACATTTTTACACTCACCTTCAATAGAATTCTTTGCTTGTGAAAAGTTATAACAAGTTCTAGTATTTAAATCTATATATTATTAATATTTTAGTATTTAAATCTTCTTATTCAAAATTTCGTTCACGTTGTTCGATGTGTAAGCACTACCAGCGATTCCGTGCGGCTCCCCAAGCAGATTTCCGGTTCTTGACGTAAGCAGACTTCCGGTTTGAAATGTAAGCTTTTCTGCGCATGCGTCTAAATGAGCGGAGCAAATTTCTTTCGCTTGATTTAACACCAAGTCTTTTTATTTAGAACTTCGGCACTAACTACGAATTTATAAACGTGCGTGCACTCTAACTTTGTTGGTTTAGCGTTAACTTGTTCGAGTTTTTGAATTTGATAAAATCGCATTTAAAGCCTTTGCATTCTTATATATATATATATATATATATATATATATATATATATATATATAACAGATAAAAAATATAAAAATAATATATAAATATAACAGATAAAAAAAATTTATATCCCATACATAAATAATTATTTTTTCTGAATGCTCTTCGAGAAAATCAACTGTTTTTATAAGCGCTTTAATTAATTTAATTAAATGATATTTTTAATGGTGAAGAATAAACTGAAGAACGTTTGTAATTTTCAGTCAAAATTGCATTATATAAATTAAATTGTAATAAGAGAAAATTTTACCAAGATTTTTTTTTCCTTACCTGGAAAACAAAATGTAGCGGAAGTAAATACAACATTATATTAAATTTGAATAAACATTATGAACATATTTTAAAAATATTATTATTCTTTGTAATCTGTTAATTATTTTAAAACTTATCAATTCGTATTGATCTAACGTATTGACATAACTTACCTTTAGAATATATGTACTGTCTTCATAGCAGTCGTATAACCCTTGAAAATCCCTTTTAAATTCATGTCGTATTCAAAAAAATATAGTTTTGCCAAACATACTCTTTTGTTTTTACATATATCTTTGTTTATAATTATGATGAAATAAAAGACAGGATCTTTAATAGCACAAAAATTCATAAATTTTACATAAGGTGATTTCTACTAATTAAAATGAGAATATATTCTCATTTTAATTACTAAGTACAATGTAGCACAAAATTATTTACATTTATTAACAAATTGATATAATTTTTTAATTTTATAAGTAAATAAAAAAACGCATTCAGATCATTTGTTAGAAAAACCAAAAAAGGATGTAAAAAAGCCTTTTCAGGATGTTTATCAACAGATAGTCCAAAACAGATGCATAAAAAGACATACTTAGAACAGCTTTACAAGGCTGTCCTGAGGACTTTCTCAAAGAACATCCAGGGGACGTCCAAATCACATCCAAGACGTCGGAGGATCAAATATGGATGTTTTAGATGTCCGAGGGATGTTCATTGGACGTTGTTTGCTATCTGGGCTGGTCTTCGGTAAACATTTCCAGTCTCCTAAAAACTGTCCCAGATCCTTGAAATCACACGTTGTGAAACTCCAATGGCTTGGGCTACTTCGCCTTCAGTTTGGCCCCTTTCTAACCTACCAACAACTCTCCAAACTTCTGAATCGGTTATATGACTTTGCTGAGATATCGTACTTATGGAAACAAAGCAATCACTGAATACCGATTATCCTTGTCTTCATTGCATTTTTTTCAGTTGAAAGTCTAATTTCAGTCACTACCGCTAAAGCGACATTTTTGGGGTAGAACTCAAAATTAGCATACTCCACAGTTTGGAAATCAGAAAAATTTACATTTCTTCCTTTTTCGGCAAAAAAAAATTTCGCTTATATTCTTATTTTATATATAACTTACAGTAACCATTAATTGTTTTTAGCAATGTATGTATATAACTATACTATTAATTAAAATAATTTATTTGATATCAAATAAATTCCTGAATTTGCGTAAAATACATCAATATAAAATATTAATAGTTTATTGTATGATTTGTGTTTATTGCGTCATAATTAAAATACAGATGTATTTGATTTGTTTTGATATTTATTTTATTTATACTAGCTTAACTTTGCGCATTATAAGCCAAAATATTTGAATTATGTTTTCAATTAAATTATTTTAGAAAATACTTGACCCATGCTTATTTTTTTCATCCTTCTTGTTATTCCAAAAAACGTAATCATTAATTTGCAATTTTTATTGCACAAATAAAAATCATGAAAATATGTACGATGTTGAAAATTTAACCATAAATCCTTGATGTAAGTAATCAAAGTAATTGAATTTTAAAATAAAATCCATGTTTATTTACACATTCTCAATTTTATTTTTTGTAAACGATATAGTGTTTCGCTTTAGATTAAAATGTAACTTAGTAGGAATCTCATTATGTAAAGTTGATGAAATAAATCTTAATAAAAGAAATAATTCTCTGGGGTCCCATCTTGATGTGGATAACCAGAAATTAATGTCTTGGAAGCTAAGCACATTAAATTCTCCTTTATTTTCTGACTGAAATCTTTATGAAACTAGTTTCTGTTTTCTTCCCATCTGTCAAAAGATAGGGAGAGTTATTCAATAGAATAATTATTTTCAAGCACTCATTATGCTTTATTTTTTAACACCCTCTAAAAATTAATGAATGGAAAGAAATGTATGTCTGCATACATTTTAGCTCCTGAAAGTGTTGTAAATCAAAAAAGACATATGGAAGTAGCTAGTGAAAATTTTAAAAAAATGTTTATTTCAATTAAAACTATCTTATTAAATAGTTTTTCACTTTAAAAGAATTAATTAAAAAGTGATGTTCATTTGACATAAATGAATTTTTCCCCTTTTCATTTAATCTTCATATCACATGTTTAAATATTTCATTGACACAAAAATAATTTTCGAGGGGCAATATCACAAGTGCTTGTTAAGAATATATATGCAATTTTAAAAAATGAAAATTAAAAATATTTATATGAAGACAGAAACTTGTTTTAAAGTTATAATACTTAATAATGATGTTACGTAGTAAGAAATATTAAGTTATTTAAAAAAAAAAAAACAGAAATATTACTATATAACAGAAATTATTTCTTTTGAATTGCGTTTCATCATATTTTTCAAAAATTACAATGAATTATATATGCTGCAAATGCTTAAAGTAGATTACAGGGAAAAATATTATTTTTTGTAATCATATTTTATGATCTGTCAATATAAAAAATGCAGATACAGTTTTTTGTTTGGTATGATACATGGTTTATGAAATTAGTAAAATTCCATTTTGTAATTTAATTGCAGAAATCGGAAAAGGAAACTGTTCGATAATGTTGCACATACGGAAGATTTCCACGAATTTTATACAATGTATTTCATTAAAAATTAAAAATTAAAAAAAAAGAAAAAAGAAAAAAAAAACATTATATGACAAATTTACGTAAAATTTCAGGAAAAGTACATTTTAATGAAAAGTCTAATATAAAAACTCTCTTACTTTTTGGCAAAAAATCTGGAATTTTCTTAGGGAAGTAAATTTTAATGTATTTAAAAAGATATTTCAGATTTACTTTTAAAATGTACGAAAAGCACACTCCTTGAAAATTAATATCTTCAAGGAATTCATACGTAATGATGCGATAAATTCTGCAAAAACTTTTGAGCATATATATTTTATCAGATTAAGTCTTTCTAAAAACCTTAGGTTATAAAACCATAAACATTGCAAAAATTAACAAGAATTTTTTTATTACTCTCAAGTCATTAAATTTAAGAGTTTATATCTATAAGCAGTAAACTTTAACAAAATGAAATTATTTTCTATATATTATTATTAAATGAAGCCCAATGGAGAAGTGGTAGTTCTTCACTGCCCAAAAGCATACATCTGGACTAATCCTCCTTTTCTTTCAATGGGTTAATAAAACTGAATACCAAGTATGCTTGGGAAGAAAGCAATGGGTGTTTTACGTTAAGCTGACGAACAAACTAGTAGTTATGTTTTGTACCCCATAGATAAGTTGGTCATGGAAACAGATTTGGCCTTTGGGCACTGTAGGTTTTTTGGACCTTAATTGGCTATATATATATACATACATTCTTCTTCATTAGATTACAAACTAAAAGATTTTGGAATTCAAAATAGGAAAATAATAAAGTATTTTGAAATTATATCCGTAAGTAATGTATCTTTCAATATTACTTTTTAAAAAATAATAAATTTTATATTGAAATATTGAACAGAATGTATGAAAAAATTATTTCTTGGTTACAAACAATGTTATAAAAAATATTTACCTTAGTTCACAAAGTTAATCTTAGTTTCTTTAATTAATTTTAGTTTTTAAACATTCGTTTATTATTTTTGCATGCAAATGTAATACATTTTTCTTCTATGCGTGAGAGTTTGCTTATTATGACAATGTTGAAATATTAACTACTTTTATTTTTAATTTTTCATAGAAACTTTTAATAAATTATTTTATATAAAAGAAATATTTCAGGCATAAATCATTATGAATTTACTTTTCAAATACCATATATATGTAATACATAAATCTTGATTACATGTAAGCATAATTTATAAATATTACATAACAGAATAATGTCAAATTTAATAAAGAAACCTTATAAAATGTTTTAATTTTCATTTGAATTCTAACACTATCAATACATGTGTATTTCCGGTACATCAAAAATTTTAAATATAATTTACTATTCAAATAATATAAAAACTGTTACTCCAGCGTTTGATCTACAGTAAAATAAACAAAGAAATTTAAAAATCGTTGCTTGAATTTAGTTTTTATGAAAAATGATATCATAAAATATATTTGCTTAAAAAAAATGGTGATGAAAACAACTCCTTTTTTTATTTTTTTCTCTTTCAAAAAATTATTAGCCTTTCAAACTACAGATATTTTAATTTTATTTTTGGTGTTTTTTAAAAGCATGCATATATTATATTTTCCTTTATTTTAGAAAAAACTTGGGAAAAAAGGCAAATTCATTGAAAGAATTTCCTAGTAACATAAGCAAATTTTTTTGTTTCTAATACCAATGAAAAATAAATATTGAGAGTAAAACAAAAAATGAAAGTTTAATGAATTAAGTAAATTAAGTAAACAGTGGAATTTCTGACCCTGTCTGAAATATTTTACATGCGTATCCTAACATTTCTTTAACGTTTAGCAATTGTTTTTTGGGGTATTTGGTTACTTGAACTATGAAGTTGTTAAGACTACTCACTTATATTCAAAAACTTAATTACATGGATTTTATGAAATTTTATGGAGAATTCTATTCTATCTATGGAGTTTTATGATTTTAGAAAATCAATGGAGATTTTATAAAAATGTTTAAAATATTTGGGATAAAAAGTAAAAAACAAAATTAGTAAATTTTTATGTCTAATATACTATGCATTTTTTAAAATTTTACCGGAATTTCTTAAAAATTTGTCAATATGTTTCGTGGGTTTTGATAACTAAATCAGGAAATGTGTGGCTTTGCAAAATATATTTATACGTAAAAAATTCAAAATTCTGCTTATGAATGAACTTTTATAAAAATATCATCTTAAAGAAAATGAATTTCTGTAAGATTATGTTGCAACAAAAGTTCCAAATAATGGTATGGTATTTTGGAGAATGCTCTAAAAGATAATATTTTAAATTTGGTTGGATATGTTTTTAGAAAGTAAGGTAACTATTTTTTAAGATTACTTAATGTCATAATCAATTAATAAAAGATAATTTATATTTATAATGTTTTAATGTATACCCCCCAAGAAGGTGTTTTGTAAGATAAGTGTAGATTAAATATATTATAAATTAAGAGCATTTGATTTTTAATGACTATAACATTCAATCATACATAAAAATATTTCAAATATTATAGAATGATTGTAATGATAGTTAAGAATATTTAGGTATTCTATAATGAGCTTAAAAAATATTAAGTCTTAATTTTATAGTTTTTATACTTTATACACGGCTTAAATATTTATATCAGAAAGAATAAATGAAATTCTCTTAATAATTTATAAAAGATACTTTGATAGATTAGTCTAAGTGTTTTATTCAGATTCTAAATAATAGTACTATATGGATATTATAAAATCAAAAAATAAGTAATATTTTAAATATTTTGAATACGATTTTTTCTTGATTTAATATTAGGTTAATACATATTTATTATGGTATAGTTTCTATTACTTATAAGTGATATTAAGGCCAAATATAAAACCTTTCTTGTTATACTTTATAAAAAGGAGGATGGCGTAAAATTTTCATTAAGATAATTAAAGGAAAATCATTAATTTTAGGAAAATTTTTCTCTTGCAGTTTAGATACTTAAAAATAAAGAAAAGTTAAAATAAATTACAATATTATCCATAAATTTTATATCAATAAACTATAATTTTAACATTTAATCTCTGTTTTTAGATATATAATTAAAGCAATTTCCATTTTTACTTTTTTCAAAGATATGGAACATATCTTATTTACAATCACATTCTTTTTTTTTTACTATTATTCGTGACTTTAAATTTAACTATAAAAAATGGTATATTTCATCTTGCTGTGTAATTAAAATCAAAGAATACTTGAATTATATAAAGAAATCAATATTTAATTAATATTTTTTATATTTAAAAGAAATTTAAATTCATTATGTATAACCATAAGCAGGATACATGTGCGAAAGAGAATAGAAATTTTTCTTTATAAATACTACTTCAAAAAATTGGAAACAAATTTTTAAATGAATCTTAATTTGAAATTAAGTAAATTTGTCTTGTTACATTTTAAGTATTTATAAAATATTAACAGTGAGCTTGAAAACAAAACCAAATAAATGTTTTTTAATCATGTATTGATGGTAGAAAAAAATTCTGAGTGGATTATAACTAAAATGAATGACGTAACTAGATGGATGTTTATTTTTCTTCCACAAAACTCTTAATGCCTTGTCTTGTTTTTGTATTTTAATTTCTATGAGAAGATAATTCTGCGTCTAAAAAATATAAATATGAACTTGCAGAAAATGCTGTTTCAAATTATTTAAAATAATTCTGCATTTAAAAAAAAATAGATTCTTTATCATACATAATATGCTAGGTATTGTTTTGTGGATAAATAATATAATGTTTTTCTAGAGTACCACATGAAAATAAAATTCTTTTTTAAAATTCAAACGCTAAAAAATTCAATAAATATACTCATAAACTAATAATATGATAATATATTCATAAATTATTTATAGAAAAATCCAGAATAAGTCTTCTGGAGTTTAAGAATGCATTATTCTATCCACAGGTAAGTTTTCTTAGTATGTTATAATGTAAATTTTCTGAAACCTTCATGCGCCGTATAACTAATTTTTTAAATTAAATTTTTTAGAAAAACATTTTTTAATTATATATTTCATAATAGGCTAAATATCTATAATGAAATAATTCAATATAAAAGCCACTATTTTCCAAAGAACTTTAATTTACCAATTGCTTAGAAAGGATATCGTTTGATAAAGAAACTAAAACTTTTTAAGTAGCTTTCATAATTACATAAATGTCCTTTTAAAATATACAGTAATTCATTCCTTTTTAAAAAAAATAATACTTAAATGTATAAAAAATACAATTATGATTAAGATTGTGTTTTTATATATATATAGATTGTATATATATATATATATATATATATATATATATATATATATATATAT
>JAPDSC010047260.1:0-11220 GCA_026290005.1 Latrodectus geometricus
GTAATGACGTCACATTACATTAGTAGGGACGTCGTGACTCTGAAATACCAAAACGCACATGAGCTTCCAATCGTATACTAGTATATTTTTAATCAGTCAGCTTGTTCAGTTATATTTTGGTAGCTACTTCTTAACTTCTTATTCAACTGAAATGATTAAATCAATAAATATATTAATTGCATTTAAAAATATTCAAATAATCATTTTTTATTTGTTTAATTAGTTTTATTTATAAGACACTAAAAATTGATCTAATTTTACAAGCATATCATCTTACAGTAATATTAATAATTATATAATAAATTTCTCACATAAAATGCTTTCATTAAGTATTATACGCAATTCACCAATCTTTTCTAATATATAATTATTTTCTTATAATTAAGAATAATTTAACATGAAAATGCTTCGATAAAAAAAATAAATATATTATAAAATATTAAACATAAAAAATGTGGTTCAATATTAAACATTTTTAAACTATGTATAATACACAGTATCAATTATTTAAAATACATTTTGAATTTGAAATTTGTGACATTTATATTACAATCACTCTCTTCAAATCAGCACAGAATAAATCAATTTACAGCAAAAAACTGCATATGTGTATTGAACATAGGTTTCTTTTAGCGTTATCAATATTTTACATATTAGTATATATATAATTATATCATAAGAAATATTTTAAATTACATATAAATAGAAAAATTTTATGTAATTACTTGTTAATTTGCCAAATCTTCTATTTATTCACTTTTACTTAGTTTCCATTTTCAGATATTATTATTTTTTTATCATAGGGTTACAGTTAAGAAAGTTAAGCTACACATTTGACATTTCAATGCGACAAAAAAATGGTACATTTCAAAGGCAGAAATGTGTTGAAGCTGAAATTTATTACAGATATGCTTAATAAACGTAATAATGAGAAGAAAATAAAAAATGAAATAATAAAATAAAAGAAGTTTTATAAAACAAGTAATATCAAAACACAACTAGTATCAAAGATTAGATTAAAATAAACAGAAAATAAGATTCCAAAAGACAAATGAAATGAAGAATTAAAAGTTTAACAAGTAATCAATTTAGCAGAAAAACTATTTAAAATTCCATTTTAAAGTATGTACTGTTATAAGTAAATGCAGCACTTAATTATAGTTATAGTCTGTGAATTTTAAATTGAATTCAACACATCATATGAATAAAACATTTCATTCAACATTTTTTTTTATTTATTTTTATCATTTTGCTTAGAAACCTAGCATGACCAATTTTTGGTATAATATATTTGTATTACATCAGTAATAGTGTACAAAGCAGCATTATTTCTTACAATATATAAAAAATTAAGTATTTTCAACAATTTCAAAGCAATAACTATAAAAATTTTAAATAATTTAAACATGCTTATAAGTGAATGTATTCTTTATTAAGTTTTTTTTCAGATTTCTTCCATATTATCAAGCAAAATATTAAAAATCAAGAGTTAAAGAAATACATCAATATCTATAGATTTTAATTATCAAACTAAATTAAAAAATAATTTGTTGCAAAACTTTTTAATTATAGGAAATTTTGAGATGCCTATCCTAATTTTTAAAAATTCCTTTAAAATTTCTAATTTTAAATTTAAAATGTAACTGAAGACTATAAATGGCTTCATATACAATATATTTAAGCGAAATAAAACATGAAAGTATAAGTTTAAATTGCTCTAAAATAACTTATTATGGGATTCTGGATAATAAAAAACTTATTCTTCTTGATATTATTGATCAAAAAAGTAATAATCGATAATTATTGCCTTTCTTTAAAACGATTAAAAATTATTAAAATTTATATTTTTTCTCCCAAAAATTTTTAAAAAGTTTATATTTCATAAATCTATAGACATAAATGCAAAAGCAAAGAAATTGTGTATATCTATGTTATTATATAAATAATCATATAGTAATTATATAAAATTATGTTATTATATGAGCTATGGAATTATACGAACACTTTTGTTTCATAATTGATAATTTTCTATAGGAGAAAAATATGTAAATATATAAAAAGATAACAAATTATTAAAATACTAAAAATTGTTATAAAGAAAATTCACTATGCAGGAAAAATTAAAATGAAATATATGTTTCAATAGTACAAGTTTTTTTTCCACTTATACTATTTATTGCAAATTATTAATATGTATAATTAATAATCTCGTTAAAAAAAATTTCAAATGAAAAAATACCATTTTAAAAAAGTACAAAGTGTTATAGTTTTTTATCGACAAGATAAACAAAATATTGCGATTCAATTTGAATTCTGGTACTATTTATCTAGTTTCTACAAATAAAATACACAATTATTTATCTGTGGAATACAAGGAGTTTTTAATACTGGCGAAGCTCAATTTTGAATTTGAAGAATGAACATCTTTAGCAAAAATTAGTAAAATTAAGAAAAGATCACCTATTAAAAAATTTATAAATTCACCATACCCTCTCTTATTGAATATTCTTAGTTTCGAATAGAGTTTATTGAGAACGCTTGTTGACTCTCGATTCAAGGAGTACTTACACATGGAAAAAATTCTTTTTATGAATTTCGAAGCACATTCAAGGACCATTCTCGTAATTTTTGACTTTTGTCATTTACCGTGTGTAAAATAATCTAAAAGATGATGTTAAAAAATCTGCGAGAAATTTTATATATATATATATATATATATATATATATATATATATATAGGTTCGATGAATTTACAGTTTACATTTTATTTACTCCATACTTACTTATTTTATATTTTAACAGGAAAAAACGCACTAAATTTTTGGAAATTTCACTAACTTATAAATTGAAAAGATAATCTTTAAATGAATACAGTGAAAATAAGAGCAATTATATGATAAACAAGATACTTAGATTCTTACGTAATAGCGTCATATCAGCCAATTTTACACCAAGCCGAATTAGCGTCATGGGAATCGCGCCAATTTTACTCACGTGTGTGTTCTATTTGAAAAAACCAATTATATTGAAATAATAAAAATTGTTTGTGGTGACGCTAATACGTAGGTATCATATTTTTTATATACTCCATATCTAAGTAAATAAAAATCCTAATAATTTTTACTTTAGAGTGAAGTTTCATTTCAAAACTGAAAACACATGAAGTTTTATAGTTGTATAAAATATATTCAGATATTGTATGGCATACTATAATTACATTTCACTTACATACAGAAAAGACAAACATGAAACTTATGCAATAAAAACAGAAGTAAAATTTACATTGAATATTTTTCCCATCGTATATTGAAACAAACAACTGCCTAAACAAAAAATTCACTTATGACTGAAGTTTCAATTTAAATGTGCTAACACAAATTTCACGCTTTAATTCATAAAAGAGAATACAAAATAATTTAAGTTTCAGAGCCTTAAAACGATGCTTTGCACAAAGTAGTTTCATGTATGGATTAGCTGAAAACAAATCAAGTGAAGTCTATAATGCTTGAAAATTGTGTAGTTATGAGTTTAATAAATGTTTTTGTTGGGATAATTTTCCTCCGTGTCAGCTGAAGTAATCAAAATCAATACTTTTTTAAAAATAGTAAAAATATAGTAAATATTGTAATTTAAAAAAACATAGGTATGTAGAAAGAAGTGGTTTAGAATATTTTACCATAAATATTTTTCTCTACACCTAGCAGTAACATATAGATATCAATTTTAAAAGAAGAAAAATAATCTCACTTTTTTTTTCAACATAGAATGTTACATCGCTTAAATAAATTATATCGAGACAAACAACTTTATAATTCAATATTAATTATGCTTTCAATTAATTACAATGTAATCAGAATTTTGAAATGAAGCATAGTTTTGCCATTTTTAATTAATATTAGACCAAAATCAAGATATAAGTTCCATTCCATTCCAAACAATCTTTCTTACTTCAACCCAGAACAAAACAAAAGAAAATCGATGAACAAATAAAATAAATATTTATTCATATAGATTAAAAAAAATTTAAATTTCACTTTTTTATTAAATAAATGCTTACTGATTTTTCAATTTACTGATTTTTTTTGTAAAATATTTATTAAGTTTTAAATTTTTAGTACACTGAATTTTTAAGTTTTGCATATATATTAGAAAATCAAATCATATTTTCTTGCTAGTTTGAGAATTGTGTATGAAACTATAAGTTTTTTACTGTCTATAATATAATACTTCACTTTAATTCATGGTATATATCATTTCTTCCATCCTTTTAAACATTTTAATATATCTCTAAAGTTTTGAGATCTTATGTTAATTTAATTATTAACATAAATTAACAATAAATTAGAAAAACTGTTTATTTACTCTAAATTTCCCTATAAATAATTATAATATAATATATACTTGTAATAATTTTTAGTAATAAAATATTTTTCACAAGTAATTTACTATTGAGCTTACTTTACTATTCAAGAAAAGAATTAAAACTTTCTTTTTTTCACAAAATTTTATTTTTTATTTTATTTAATTCAGGAGATAATTTCATACCAAGCATTTTCCTTTTACACAAATTTAAGAAAATGAGATTAATCTAATAACGAGGAATGGTTGCCAAGTCGAAAATCGCCCCAGAATTAATAAACTCCGGTAAACTTGGGGGTCTGGGGTTTTTGGCCACGAGGAATCGATTGGCGCCAGTTTTGAAGCGCTACGGTCGAGCAGTTCGGAGTTACAGATAGGATATTTTCAAACTTTATTAGTTCGCCATAATAGCTATAGATGGCAGCACTTAAATTTTCCTATTGCCTAATAGGTTTCAAGCGGTAACGTGCTGCCATCTATAGCCAATATGGCGAACTAATAAAGTTTGATGAACACACGATTATTTTTAAATCACAAAATTAAGGTAAAACAAATATAAAAGAAAAAAATAAGGATACTTTGATATTTTTACTAAATTTTCTTTTTAAAAAGTATGATTCTAATTCTACTGCTTTTTATTAAGAGAAATTTGTTAATGAAATTTTGAATTTAGCGCTCGTTCGTTAACTTAAATGATTCGTTCTTTTTGATTCGTTCAAAATTCCAATTTCCAAATATTCGAATTTTGAAAAAAGCATTTAAGGAACTGATTTCGATTTCAAATCGCCGTCAACAAAGTCCGACATTTCAACATTCATCAAATTTCAAGCTACATTTTCAACATGCAGAACGCACCTCTACATGAAATTCTTCAAGGAGTCGGAATTTTGGAACAACAAGCGATCAACTCAATTCTACCAGCAAATGGACAACTAGAAGATACCGTCATTGTCAGAATGCTTCTCCATTACGCCGAACAAGCTTACCCGACCGTCAAAGTTGCCGTACTTCACCCTGAATTTGTCGCACGCTTCTACGTTACAACAGCGGATGGCGCTTATGAAGGAATGGCTCTTCTCCACGATATCAGCGACCAGAACAAGGCTTCCAACTATCTATACGGCGTTCAACAAGGATTCGACGTGCTACTCATTCCCATTCACAAGAGAGCTCAAATGGATAGAGGCGAGCACTGGATGCTAGGAAATTACGAAGCAAGCTATGGAGAACGTCAACTATTAGTCTGCGATCCAGTCGACAACCCGTTGCCCATCGATGCTGTTTTGAGAAAAATACTGCGACACGTTTTGAATAAAATTGTAACGAATGAAAAGCTGAAAGGATGCATCGTGAAACCTCGCAACGCTTACAACCCCCAAGATGACGCGTCTTCCTGCGGAGTTTACATCGTCTTTTATGCTCGACAATATCTCTCTCATCGACGCCTTTTCCTGGACAAGAATTTTCAAAAAGTGGATGAACGGAAGCAAATTTACGAATTCGTTGTGAACAATGACCAATTGAACATGTCGGAACCATCTGAAGCCGCATCTTTCACATCTTCGACCAATATGCACGCTTTGAATATCCAAGACCCAATGATAACGCCGTTGCGCCCGACAAGAGCAGTCAAGCAGTGTAGCAAGGAACGAATCTCGGATATATTGATGGAACTTAATGCATCTCAAAGAGAAAAATACCGCGATTATGAAAGACGCAGACGGAAAAATGAAACAATGAGGGGCCGCAACATTCGCCTAGAGGAACAACGCCCCGTAATGAAAGACTCCATAGAGCTGCGAAATCTCGGCCTGCGTCAACCTACAAAAATGCTGCAACTTCCGACGTGGAATACCAAAGTCTTGGTCCATTTAATGTCGCTTGCATCTTCGATGGCGCTTTGCATTTCCCAGAAGAAAGAGTGAAAAACAAAATACACGTAGATTCATTTGGCGACAGCTGCTTACATGGAAGGATCAAATTACCAATGCCCGAATTTCCAAATGAATTAGCGCTTCTATTTGCACGACAGCACAGCCTATCGGAAGAATTCCACAGAAGGATCCGCAACATCGACGCCTACTTTGCACTTGCCTCATTCAAAGTCGACGACGACAGAGCTGTCAATCATGGAATCTACGCGTTTATCGCCGGTGGTCAAGTGCATCACCAGATCAACCTGGCAACGCGTACGACTCAAGACCCGCAAGGTGGATTTGAACAGCCGATATTTACCCAAATGTTCTTCATGGACCCGGACGAGGCTACAGCTGCGCGATCTGAGTTCAACCGAGAGTTAAGCCAAGAACTATTGCAACTACTCGAGGAGATCATGCGCTTTAACAACCCGTTCACCCAATCGTTTATGATCATGAGAGAAGTGATCGAAGAAACCAACCAACGCGCAATCGTAGCCGGAGTACAACCGCCCAATGTCCTCTTCGTCTTTACAAACCGTGAAGGCGACCATCCTCGACGATTCAACGCACCAGTTGTAAACGAAATAGCCGCAGTCTTGACTCTCAACGCCGATCAAAGCATCCCAGAAAAGGAAATGGTCATACGAGAACGCGGAAAAAAAATCACGCAGCTAAGCAACATCGATGGTCGCGTCATACCTTTTACCTACCCGCTTTTCTACCCGAGAGGAACTTTTGGATTCTATGTTGGAATGCCGCTGTACAAGCCTTATCCATCAAGAAATCATGTTACACGATCAGAATTAGCCTGTTACCGACTCGCCTACCGTCCGAATTATGCCAAGCCACTCCCAATCGATTGCACAAATGCAGGAATAGATCAACGATTGGTCGAGTTTAATGCACTTCACTTTGGCGGACGCTTACTCCAGCAATACGTGGTCGACACCTACATTCGCGATGAAAGAGATCGCATACAGTGGATAAAGAGCCATCAGCGTGAAATTCAAGCCGAGAAATACGCCGGAGTTCACAACATGCTCAGAAGCTTGACTGCGCAAACAGATGCTGCAATTGGCGAAACAACATCCTACCGTCATCTTTTCCCAGATCAACGTGCTGGTACACCGAGAATTTTGAAGAATCCATGGCATTAGTGCGAAGATTTGGATCGTCCGAATTTTTTATCACCGTTACCTGCAATCCGCAGTGGCTAGAACTCCTGTCAGCGATACGCAATGAATTCAACGCCGCAATTCCGGATAGCCTGTTGGCTCTAACCCGTCCAGACATCGTTGCAAGAGTCGCACGTCTCAAGTTCCGCCAAATCGTCGAAGACATCATGACGCATCAAATCTTTGGAAGAGCATCCGCGTACGTCTTCACCATCGAGTTCCAAAAGCGAGGTTTACTGCACATGCACCTATTAGTGATCATGTCGCCAGCGGACAAGATTCACAGCGCTGACCAACTTGACGATTTTATCTCGGCGGAAATTCCAGAAGATGATTCGGAACTCAAGGAACTGATCTCGGAATGGGTGCATGTATTGTTTTGATAAATCACAATTGAAAATTTAAATCTTCGAGTTAGCTTCGATACCTGTTTTCTCCGAGCGGAGCTCGGTCACCCGCTGGTTCAAACTTAAAAAGTAATAAACTAAAGAACTTCATTTTAAGGATGTGAATGGTTTATCAATTTAAAATTTAATAACATAAATTATAATCATAATTTAAGAACTTATACCCAAAATTGTTTTTATATTCTAAAATTGTTGAATAGTGTGTTGACAAGATTACTATGAAGTTTTGTTCATTTTGAATCAAAATTTATTACAATTATGTCTCGGAATACAGCTTCTGAATGAGAAAAAGACTAGCTTAAATTGATTTAAATAATACTTTACAGAGTATACCTACAAGAAATTCAGTACTTCAAAAGCTGCTTATAGTTTGAAGTTTTCATGCTGATATCTCTCAAAAATTTTTATAAAAAAAAATTGCTTTTTTCTTGAGTATTAAAAGAGATTGTTTCCAAATCTGAGCTGAATTCGAGCAACAATACAAGAAATTATAAATAATAGTATAAAATAGGACACTGTAAGCTACTATTTATAAGAATTAAAAAAACATATTTTTGCTTTAAAAAAAAAAAAAAATTCTTTAAGAGGATTAGGGGAAGGAAAGATATTTTATTGGATTAGAATTGGATGCTAAATCGTAGAAAACTGAATTTTCTTATTTTTTACGGACAAAAAAAAAGTTCAACTTTTTACTAAGGCATTAGTCAAATTTACTTGAATGCGTGATTTAGAATTCTTGAAAATAGTGAAGGAAGTGTCTTCATTAAAATCGAAAGAAATTTTGACTAAAGTTACTGTCTTAATATTCTTCGACTTCAGCCAACTCATTTAAAAACTCATGGTTCTAATCTAAAAAAATGATCTTGAAGATATTTCCTTGCTGCACAAAAAATTTATGATGTATTTAAGAAAAGTCAAAATGTTCTTCGATTCTCACTCAAAAAGTTGTGATTGAACATACACGTTTTCATATAAACATTTAAATCCAATTTTATTTTACACTTTCTGCTTTAAGTTGATGTAATCTCATTACAATAAAAAATAATTTAATCATTATAATATAAAACATACATAAAATTTAAGGAAAAGAGTTGAAAAAAAATGATAATATTCATACTACATCCACAATGACTACCTGTCTTTCATCCATATGTACTATCTATCAAACGCCCATTATTAACTTCTAATAGACATCTAACGTTTAATGCACATCTATTGAGCATCAATACTCATCAATCAATTTCATCTGTACCTCTCACCACTTCACTAAGTCCATTGGTTAACTAGATAAAATAAGAAACAACAACACACTTCTCATAGTGATGTTGACGAATAAATACTGATGAGAAAGTATCTGATTCTTATTTGAACCCTTTCTGAAGTAACTAGACAAATGAATTTTGAAATATTAAATTTTATATTTCTTCCATTTTCCCTTTCGCATCTTTTTCTGAAAAAGTGAAATATCCTACTAGTCGGGGGTTATAAATAAAATATTTCTCCATTTTGATTCTGTAATGGTTTAAATAAAAAGAAGTTATATTTTAGTTTTCTATTTCCTAATTTCATTATACATTAAAATTGTACGAAACTGTAAAATTCAGAAATTGAAAAGCATCTCAAATTAGACTTAATTGGAGCCGTGTACAGAATATATACTAAAAATAGATAACACAGAATTAAAACAAGTTGACATAAGCAAAGCAAATCAAAATGCTCGTTAATTTTATATTAATCCATCAATCAGCTATTAAGTAAACAAACTTTAACTTATGAAAGTATATACAGTTTGATTTTTTTACATTGTTTTTAAATAATAACTATGTTATTTCGCTCATCCTCACGTCAAATTTATTTAACATTATATCGAAAATTTAATTGGAAGTATCCGTTTCCAAAAGAGTTACAACCATCACCACCTGAAAAAGAAAGTTTGTGTTTCTTTTAATTCTTTATTCAATTGTTTTCTTAAAATATCGTAAATAGAAAATTGTTTGATAAGTTATATGTAGATTTACGTTTTGAATTTTGTTTTTGTATTGAAATAATCTTTTACTTAAATGTTTTATTTAAAAAGGAATAAAAAGAATTGAATTTTGCTCTTGTTCTTTAATGGGATTGTTTTTAATCTATGTTTGCTTTTTGTTAAATATATTTGCTGTCATAAACATTTGTAGGTTATAAATGTTTTCATAATTTATTTTATAATGTAGTATGAAATTTTTATTGGCTAGAGACAATAAATGAGAGGTTTTTAGTATTAAATTACAAAGTTATCAAAATTTATCGAGATAATTCAATAACTTAATAAAATTTCTAATGATTTTTTTTTCATAGCTTTTTCACTTTATGTACTTAAAAATGTGATTTGATAGTTTTGTACTTTATCGACTAGAGCAATTTTTTGAAATAAATACTTTAAGTCTGTTCATTTTAATGTTTCATCCAATATTTTAAATTAATTTCATTAGATAAATAACTTAATGGTTTGCTAACAAATGATGTTATACGAAAACTATTCAAAAATTTTTTGGGGAAATAAATTGTTCTAGAAATTTTCAAGCTTAGAATTTAAATTAACTTTTAAAATTATTTATTTTAAAATGACAGTTCACCTCTTCCAGATTTGAAATAAACTATTAAGTTTGGAAATTAATGTCCACATCCTGATTGAGGAAAACTTTTTTTTTTTTTTAGCGAAAAAAAGAGAGATGTGTTACTTAAATATATTTCCATATTTTGAAATATTTCAAAATGACTTATATCTTCAGACAAACATATTCTATTTTTACAATTTGTATACTTAATATTTGTAAATGTTCATAATATTATTTAACGTTCATAGAAATATAAATGAATAAATTTGAAAGTATATTAATATATTTAAAATATCCATTTGCTAAGCCAAAAGTCATTGAAAACAAATATCCTAATATTGATTTCTGAAACTTATACTTGATTAAATTAAACTTAATTTTCTGATTATCTATGAGCTAATCAATGTAATGTACTGTTAAAGCTACAATCAAAGTTATTTTAAATCTAAAAGCTTGCTATATTGATTCTTGTAAATAAGTAAAAATAACCGTTAATGAAATATTTTGTGTAAAGTAATATTCCAATATCATATACACAACTGAATAAAAATAAAAACCATTATTTCTATTATTATTAGAGTATTCACAATTTGATTTCTTATTTTATAAATGTATTTAATGTTTCTTGACAAAAATGAAATCATAATGATAATTATTGGAAATGTATTTATCTTTATCATTTGATTTTCTAAGATGTTTCTTGATATTATTGTATGTATATATATATATATATATATATATATATATATATATATATATATAT